>JAJPUD010023727.1:0-19619 GCA_023553655.1 Myrmecobius fasciatus
CCCCCCCCCAATACCCTTCATAGTGGTCCAGGCTACCACTCCCTGGGGGAGACAGAGATGAATAAACTTCAGTCCTTGCTCCCTGCTCGTAAGGAGTTTATAATATAGCTGGGGAGATAAGACCTGTGCACTGATTACAAGGCTAACAAACTAGACTGAGGTAAGTGCATAAGAGTGGTACAAACAAAGTTTATTCAGAGTTCAGAAAGGGGAGAGATCCCTTCTAATCTTATTTTTAACTCAAACCTATGCTCTAGTGTTTTTTGTACAGGGAGCTCCTGCAACTTCTAAGAACTCCAGGTCAAGAACAAAGGAACCAAGGGTAGTTCTTGCTCCTGTCCCTCCCTCCCAATCCCAGACCCTTTTAAACTCTTTTCTTAAAAAAAAAAAAAAAAAAAAAAAGAAGGAAAAAAAGAAAAGAAAAGAAAAGAAAGAAAGAAAAAAAAAGAAACTGTCTTCATGAATAGAGAGAATTTTCAGAGAAGAAATTTCATCTACCAAGGCCAATCAGCCCCAGCGCTGTCATTTTAAGTCAGAGCTGTGGAAGGGGGTAAGAAAGGCAGAAAAAGTACCTACAGAGAAGATACTTACAGCACAGAAAGTGCCAGGCCTAGAGACTAATCTTCCTGAGTTCAAATCTGGCTTCAGATACTTATTGACTGTGTGACCCTGGGCAAGTGACTTCACCCTGTTTGCCTCAGTTTCCTCATCTGTAGAATGATCTGGAGAAGGAAATGGCAAATCACTCTAGGATCTCTGCCATGGGAATCCCAAATGGGGTCATAATGACAGGGTCACTCAGCCAGTATGTGCCAGAGGTGAGACTCAAATCTAGGTGCTTCTCACTCAAAGGCTTGCTCTGTACTGTGCCATACTGCTGCTCCTTCTTGCCCTTCCCAGCATAACCTGATTGAGATACATAGTAGGATTTGTCTTATTTTAGTCCCTGCCAAGCAACATTACTGAGCTGAATCAAAAGTTAATCTAGTGTTCTGTGTCAGGCTCTGGGAAGAACATCCAAAATCACAGGCCAGAAGGGAGTTTGGGGGCACAGGGTATAGAGTTTCATTGGCAAGACACTGGGAAGATAAGGAAGCTGACATGATTGGCATAATTTAATTTCAAGTCTGTTTAACTGACAGGAACACCCCAGAAACTTCAACTTCAGAACAGATAGAGATGCCCAGTTACCTCCCTTCAGGGAGAACAGAGAAAATTCCCAATGCTGGCAAAAAAAGCCTTGGCATCTGCCATAAGGTTGGTGGCTATTCCTTTGGTGGAGGAAAGGGGATATGAGGAGGAGAACATCACTTCTAGAACCCCTTCCATGTCACAAAACTCAGGCAGAGCTTCAAGATCTTCTCTGCTAGTCAAGGTGCCCAAGTGCCATGACCTAAAAAGAGCTGAAGGTGTGTGTAGTAGGGGTAATGTTAGTTTATTTATGTTTTGAGTTCTTCCAGAGGATTGGAGGACATTTCAGCCACAGCCCAAATGATATGGGATAGTGACAATCTAAGGAATAAGGCTGGCAGAAACTTCTCATAAATAGCTCATGACTTTCACTGGGTTGCTCTTTTTGCTCAGGTGCCCTCTTCTCAGCTTGGGTGAAAGGTCTTCAGGGAGAGTTCATAGATAAGGATAAGGACTGCTTGCACATGTGTGTGTGTGTGTGTGTGTGTGTGTGACATGGAGACAGTGATACAGATAAAAAGAAAGACACATAGACAGACACAGAGACACACAGAGAAAAACAGAGACAGAGATAGTGTCAGAGAGAGAATTGTAATCCTGTGTAGGTCTTTGTATGGGGCAATTTTTGAGGTCCTTGAATATTGTGTGTGTATGTATGTATGTGTGTGTGTTTCCATGATTCCATGATATGACCAGTAATACGTGACTTTTCCTGAGTGCTCACACCTCTGTTGGGTGTTTATTCTTTCATTTGCCCTGGTCCCCACACCTCCAGTCTGGACACTGCTTGATTGACTGCCCCTCCCAGATTCCCTCATCTGAACTGTTTGCACTCTTTGTCAATGTTGGCTTTGTTTAAAAGATTATGTCAACTATTCAGGTGGCAGAAATTAGACATATTAGATTATATATATGAACATGTGCTTTTGTGTGATAGTGTTTGCTAATTGGGGGTGTGTTGGTAAATATTTAACTATCAACTCTTAGGTGGGGGAAGGTACAAATTGCATACTTTTACGTGTATTATTAGCAATTTTTCCATCATTTATTAAGACTGGATAATAAAGCAATAAATTAAGCCCTGATTTGTAGAGTTTGCTGATTTCTGAGACATAAGAAGTTCATACTGAAAATTTAACAATCAGCTCTCCTGTCCAGTTCCCATTGATTCCAGCAAACTCTGGTACCAATATCCCTAAGAAACTATGCTCATCTCTGTGTGTACATTGTATATAACAAAGGTTCTTAAACTGTGAGTCTCAACCCCATATGGGGTTGAGTAACTGAATGTGGGGGCTGTAAAATTAGGATTTATTATCAGTAAATGATTGAGTTGCTTATCTATTTTATATGCCTATATATCCAAGTTCATATAAAAATTTCTTAGGTGAAAAGGGGTCATAAATGAAAAAAGTTTAATAAACCTTTTTATAGGACATGCTTGCATTTGGTTACATATGTGAAAATATAAGTGACTGGGGGCAGCTAGGTGGCACAGTGGATAGAGCAACAGCCCTGAAATCAGGAGGACCTGAGTTCAAATGTGATCTCAGACACTTAACACTTCCTAGCTGTGTGACTCTGGGCAAGTCACTTAACCCCAATTGCCTCAGGGAAAAAAAAAAGTGAGGAGAAAGAAAAAGAAAAAAAAGGAAAAAAAAAAAGGAAATATATGTGACTCTTTTATATGTTTATGTGCCTATGTGGAATATGAAGATACTTATCCTCCAGGAAGCCTTTCCAAATACCTCCAATGGAAAGTGAAGCTTATATCCATCCTCCCATTTTCTTAAAGAAAACTTTCAAATTTCTCCTTTCTCTTTATTGCATTCCCAAACGAATCATATTATCAATCAACTAATCAACAAACAGATCCTATATGCCAAGCCCTGAGGATATAAATGTTTTGTTCCTGCCTGCCAGTATTGCCTACATACGCACATTCTAGAGGGAGGCAATATGCATATATAAGATCCCAAAAATCTTTTAAGGTACTAAAGCCTAAAAAACGGTACTAAGATTTTGGGAACCGCCTATGTAAAAGTATAAACACACAACACAAAAACATAAACATAAAACAGAATTCATTTCTTATCTAGAGTATTCTAGATATCTAGATATCTAGAGTATATCTAGAGTATTCCAGGACACGAACTTTTTGTTTGTCTCATCATTGTTACCAGCCAATAACCCGACAGGCACATAGTAGGTGCTTAAGAAATGCTTCGTTAAAATGAATTGTATGTATGTGTGTGTATGTATATATACACACAAATATATAAACATATACACATGCTATATATCATATACATGTCCGAGGATTGCGTTGGTATGAGTACTAGTGTATGGTGTGTCCCTCTGTGTGGTCCCTTATCAGAGCCTTTCTTGGGGTCTGGCGTCTACCTCCCCCTGTGGCTTTAAACCAACTCCATCATATCTGCATCAGGGAGGAAAGGAAGGGGTGTGCTTGTTTACGCCTCAGTCACAGCCACGGGGCCAGGTCTGTCTGGCTCCCCAGTCCCAGCAGGGACAGAACACTCATGGCGTATCAGCCTGGGGCCCACACGTGGGCCTGCCTGTCTGCGTGTCCTTCGGGGAGAGACTAGACGACGGGGCGTCCGAGGCTGTAACCCCATCCCATCTTCCCCTTCTCTTTCCCATTCGGCTGAAGCGCCCTTGCAATCTCAAGCTCCCCCTTTTACGGCCAAACTGGCCACTGCCCCTGTAATTACTCGATTGGGGACGGACGCGGCGAGTCCAGCACCGAGGGGGAGGAAGGGAGGAGCCACTACCCTTCTACCCATCCGAGCAGGAGGAGCAGAGATCGGGACCCCCAAGCTGCAGCTGGATCCCATTCCCAAACTACCCACTTCCTCTCCTCCAGATGAAGCACCTCCCTCTCCCCCCCCCCTTCCCCAAAGCCTTCCCCTTTCCTTGAGCTCCAGCTCCGCCTCTTGTTTACTTCTGGAGAGTCTAGGGCAATGACCTGCCCTTCCAGGTGCCTGGGGCCAAAGTCCCCTTGAATGACGTGAGCTGTTGGTCCATGGGGCCTGGCACGCACGCGGGCGGGCGGGCTGGCCAAGAGGGCTCGGGTTCCCTCTTCACGGCCTTCTCAACTCTTTCCCCACTCCCTGCAGTCCTATTTCTCTGGCTCAAGATGTCTAGGGTCCTAGGGACTGGAGGGGAAGAGGGCAATCTCTGCCGCTCAGCGCCCGGCGTCGGTTTGGGCTTGTCTTGTCTCGGTTGGGCCATGCAGCTTCCCAGCCTCGTCAGCGCTTATGGCCGAAGGTGGGGGTGGGAAAGGGCAGAACTGAAAATTTTGCGACACAAGTAGTCTGGGCCGGGGCATGGGGTGAGTCAACCAGGTCTCACACGTATACACACTCATAGTCAGATTCAAGCGCGCGTACACACACACACACACACACACACACACACACACACACACACACACACTGTCCCGAGGTCTCCCCTTAGTCAGTCTTTGCTGGAACTTCGGCGACTCCTGGCGGACAAAACACACGACATGTGGGAGTTATATAGACAAGGCTCGTGGAGAAAGAGAAGAGCAGCAGAGAGAGACAAAGAGACAGACAGACAGCTGGAGTCATGGGGCACACGGGGAGTAGCCCTGCCTCAGCCCCAGGCTATCCAAACACCTTCTCCACCCCCACCTTCCCATCAAGCTGCCAGTAACCAAGCAGAGCAGCTCCAACTCGTAGCCTCCCCTTCCCTTGGGGCTAAGATTTGGGTCCATTCGGGGAGTCCCCGTTGCTGTCTGTGCTGTCTGTCTGCGGATTCCCTTACCATGAGTATTTTTCCCCATGAGTTGGGGGAGGGGGGCGGCGGGAGAGTTAGAGCTCCACTAAGTTGTAAATGTGTTGGATTTGCCAAACAACTTTTTCAAATCTCCCTCTCAGGAGCTGAATCCTTGAATTTTTCTGTGTCCACTAATTGTTTCTGAAGCCCTGTTAGTGCAAAATTCCTGCTTAAGGTCCTTGGAAAGGGGTAAACTTTTCAATGCCTGGAAGGGGGCAACTAGAAAGGGGTGAAGGTAGATGCGGTGACTCTGGCTGTGGCTGGCACAGAGAAGCTGCCAGTCTGGAGGGTAAGCTTGTTTTGGAGTGCAAAGGACAAGACTTTCTCCTCCCACCCACTGCCCTTGGGTCACCGTCTCAAACAGCTCAGCATTCTAAGGGAACCACTAGGCACTAGGGAGGGACAAGCAGCAGGGGATATTCGAGTCCTCTGGGAATTAGATAAAAAGGGGTGTTCTCAGGTCCCTCATCCCAAAGCCCCAAGAGTCTTAGTCCTCTCAGTCCAGGATCAGAGACACCTTGGCCCTATGGAAAGAATGCTGGATTTAGATAACCTTGAGATCTCTCAAACCTCTCCCCACTCCAATTCATTCCCTATTCAGCTATGGAAGTGATCTTCCTAAAATGCAGGTGTGACCGAGTCACTCTCCTAGTCTTTAAATTACAGTGGCTCCCTATTGCCTAAGGCATCTAATAGAAAGTGTTCTTTTTCATGCTTTCCTTAGCTGAAAACACAAGATTTTTGGGATGCCCTGAATACAATCCATCTTGTTTTCTTTTTCTTTTTGTCAGTCAAATTTTTATTAAGTGTTTGGAAAGGGTGCTAAGCATTGTAGGAATGTTATTTTATTTGATACGCACAATAAACCAGCTGGATAGATAACATTATTATACAATTGAGGAGAGGCAGTTGGTACAATGGATAGAGTACCTGCTCAAAAGTCAGGGAGTTCAAATGTGGCCTCTGACATTTACTAGTTGTGTGGACAGTGGGCAAGTCATTAACCCTGACTGGCAAGAAAGAAAGAAAAGAAAGGAAGAAAAAGAAAGGAAGGAAGAAAAAGAAAGGAAGGAAGGAAGGAAGGAAGGAAGGAAGGAAGGAAGGAAGGAAGGAACGAAGGAACGAAGAACGAAGGAACGAAGGAAGGAAGAAATCCAGTTGAGGAAACAGACTAGCAGAATAAATTGAAGATAATCAAGAGAAAGTTCTAGAATTAAGAGCAATTAGAAAAGGCCTCCTTTTAGAAAGTGGCATCAGCTGGGGAGCTAGGGAGATGAGGGAAACTTCATAATGTATCTCCTTCCTGATTTTCTGGTCTTTTTCTTTCTTGCTTACTCCACATACTCTAAGATTCAGTAACTGGCCTTTTTGCTCTTCTTCCCACAAAACACTCTTATCTCTCCCTATTCTGTGCATTTTCATTGACTGTTCCCCCATTCCCAGAATTCTGTCTCTCCTCCTTTCCACTTCCTTGGCCTACTTCAAGCCTTAGTAAAATTCCATCTTCTACACTTTCCTGGTCTTCCTTAATTTGAATGCAACTCTGAGATGATCTCCAATTTATCCTGTATGAATCTTGTTTGTACATAATTGTTTCCATTTGTTGCTTTCATTAGTTCCTTGAGGTTCCTTGAGTTCCTATCAGTTCCTTGAGGGCCGGGACTATTTCATAGGTACCTAGGTGGCACAGTAGATAGAGGGCAGGATCTAGAATCAGGAAGAACTGAGTTCCAACTTGGCCTCAGATCCTTACTAGCTGTGTGAGCCTGGAAAAGTCACTATTTGCCTTCTTTTTCTCATCTGCAAAATGGGGATAATGATAGCACCCAGGGAAAGAAGCACTGAGGCAGTTGTGAGGATAAAATGAGATAATATTTGTGGAGCACTTTGCAAACCTTAGTAACTTTACTTTTACCTTTCTATATATCTCCAGTGTTTAGCATAGTCTTGGCATATGGTAAACACTTAAATGTTTGTTGACTTGACTACTCCATCACTTATTACTCATGTGATTTTGAGCAAAGTCATTTAAATTCTCTGTTACTCAGTTTTCTCATCCATAAAATGAAGTTCAGTCCTGTCTGACTCTTTGTGACGTCATTTGGAGTTTTCTTGGCAAAGATATTGGAGTGGTTTACCATTTCCTTCTCCAGCTCATTTTTACAGATGAGGAAACTGAGGTAAGCCAGATAAAGTGACTTGCTTGGGGTCACACAGCAAGTGAGCTTCTGAAGTTGGATTTGAACTCAGGAAAATGAGTCTTCTGGACTTCAGGTCCAGCACTTTGTACACTATGGCGCCATCTAGCCACCCAAAATGAAAAGATTGGACATAGACTCCTAAATTATCTTAAATTCTGTATCTGATACCTCCAGGGTTGAGCTAGCAATTCTGGCTCAAAATGGCTCTCACAAACCAATGGCTAAATTTTTAGTGTGACCGCTGATAGCAGCACATGTTACAAATCAGGGCTTGCTTCATTGTTTTGTTGATTGTCTAGACTTAAGGAAGTGATGGGGAAATACTTTATTAACAAATAATACAGATTAAATTTGAAAGTGAGTAATTTTTTCCTTGGAGATCCAGTTAGTAAATATTTACCTCTGTTAATCTTCTCTTCCAGTATCTTATTCTGTTCTTAAATTATAAAATCTTACAGTTGGAAGAAATCTTAAAGATAATTCAATCCTGCAAATCTGTCACCTACTTCATGCCTAACTCTGTAGTAATCATCTTCTTTCCCTGCCAAACCTCACAAACCATATCCATTTTTCTTCTCTTCCCTTTTCTCCAGAGTCTCTCCCCCATCCTTATCCCAGGTATTTTCTCACTGAATTTCCCCTTGCTTAAGTCACACTTGGAACTAGGTAGACCAAGCCCCTGGAAGACCAAAGGCACAATGCCAGGAAGGTGCCAGCACCAAGAATCAATGGCTCCTTTGTCTCTTATGGAACTGACCTCCTTAACCTCCATTCCTGCCTTAGACCACACCCTGGGTAGGTGGGTAGGGAACCCCTGCAGAGTCTAGGAGCTTCTAGAGATCAAAGTACCAGGAAATAAATGGGCAGAAAACTAGAATGGGGAAAGAGGTGGAGATAAGAATTATTCCATTCTTGATCCCTGCTCAAAGTAAAAGTAATATAAGGGGTGTGAGCTCCAACTACTGAAGGAGTGCTAATTCTCTTTCTTGAATGAAGAATATGTAGTTTAAAAAGTGTAGAGCAGAGTTAGATTCTAGGTCCAAGTCTGCTACTAATTGGCTTGTTTCAAAGCCATGGGCAAGTCACTTCTTGTCTCTAGCCTGTGTCCTCATCTATAAAATGAAGATAGACTAAGTCCCTTTATCATTCTGAGCTTTCCTCAGATTCCTCTTGCTCAGATCACCGAGTTTCAAAGAAAGCTTCTAGAGTAGTCTGTGTCTGAAGAAGCAGTCAGGATATTAGTGGTAGGACATCCCATCACTTTTGTCATATCTCCCTCAGGTACTTCCAACTCTTGTTATCCTCCTTTCTTTGTCTTTCTCCACCAATCTGATAAATTTACAGTTGGAAGGGACTACAAAGATCATTTGATCCAACTTTCTCTCTTCACAGATGGAAAAATCTGAGCACCCTAAAATATGAAGTGATTTGCCTGCCTGAAGTCACACAGAAAATAGGAATCTGAATTCCAACTCAAGTCTTCTGACTCTAAATACAGTGGATTTGCTGATACAGTTATCCCTTCCACATCTGGACTTGCCTCATGGAGGTTTCAATATTTTGCAGGTTGACATAAGAAATTAAATAGGAATTTGGGGAGAATTTTAAAGAAGCCACAGATGACACTTAAGAAAGACCAACGGACTATACAGAAATAGTTTTGAAACTCAGAAATGTATGTTTTGTATAACATTAACATATTTTATCTTTTAATACCATGATAATTCAGACTTTTCTAGTATGAAGTGAGGGTCAAAACATTTTACAAAGCTATTCCAGATCAAGGGAGTACTATGACCCTAACCTCCTGGGATGCGGAAGGGATAATTGGATACTATTTAAGTATAATAAAATAGAATATAATATGACTTGAGTAGTGTATTAGCAAATTCATTGTATTTGGAGTCAGAAGACCTGTATTTGAATATAGATTCCTTGCTACTTTAACTTAATGGCAGCTAGGTAGTACACTGGTTAGAACACTGGCTTGAAGTCAGAAAGACTCATCTTCATAAGTTAAATCCAGCCTCAGTTGCTTGCTAACTGTATGACCCTGGGCAAATCATTTAACCCTGTTTGCCTCACTTTCCTCATCTGGAAAATGAACTGGAGAAGGAAATGGCAAATCACTGCCAAGAAAACTCCAAATGGGGTCTGATCAAGAATTAGACAGTAGTGAAAAACAAAGTAACAACAACCTTAACTTAATCCTATAATTCCTTATTTTTTATTTTTACCCATCTTTCTCCATTTTCCTTTAGAGTCATAGTGTCCAAACTTCTAATATTAGCATTCATGGCTATTCAAGGTCTATCACCAGCCTATCATTCTAGATTTATCTCCAGCTGCTTTTACTTTGCCATCTCTCCAAACAATCAACATTTATTAAGTACCTAGTACGTGCCAGGCATTGTGCTAAGTGCTACAGATATGAAGAGAAGCAAAAGTGCCTGCCCTCAAAGAGCTTACAATCTGATGGAGGAGTCAACAAATAAGCAAATATGTTCAATAAGATGATAAAAATGATAAAAAAGAAATAAGTGATAGAGGGAAGGCACTGCCATTACGAAGAGTTGGGGAGGGGACAGCTGGGTGGCACAATGGATAGAGCACCAGCCCTGAAGTCAGGAGGATCTGAGTTCAGATCTGATCTCAGACACTTAACACTTCCTAGCTGTGTGACCCTGGGCAAGTCACTTAACCCTAATTGGTTCAGCAAAAAAGAAAAAAGAAGAGAGAGAGAGAGAGAGAAAGAGAGAGAGAGAGAGAGAGAGAGAGAGAGAGAGAGAGAGAGAGAGAGAGAGAGAGAGAGAGAGAGAGAGGGAGGGAGGGAGAGGGAGAGAGAGAGAAGAGTTGGGGAAAGTTTTCTGATAGGAGACAGGATTTTATTTGGGACTTAATGGAAGCCATAGAGGTCCAGTTAATTTAGCTCACTGTCTTGAACATGCTCAGTGTCTTACCCACCTTAGCTAATGCCAGCTCCCCAATGCCCCTGACTGGAGAGCCAGTGCTCTATCTACTGCACCACCTAGCTACTCTATTTGTATTTTGTCCAACAAGATTATTTCATAGATAAGGAAAACAACAAAAGTTGGAGAGGTTGTGATTTAGCTAGAGTCACACAGATAAATAATTGTCTAAGGCAGGATTTGAACACAGATCCTCCAGAGCTGGTGCTCTTTCCATTGAACCACTTTTTCTTTCTGAGTGCTTATTTGTCCCTTCCCTGGAACTCCTCTAGCATCAGCTCTCCTGTGTCGCTCATTTAGTTAAGTGTGCTGTGAACTATGTAAACACAGAATGTAGAATTAGAAGACTTGGCTTCCCTTCCCAGCTTGGTCACTAACTTGCCTTGTAGATCTTCTACCATTTATTTAACCTCCCTGGGATTTTCTTTTCTCATCTGTTTAATGAGGGCATTAGCCTAAATTGGGTGTGCTTAACCTGTTAGTTGTATGGACCTCACTGGCAGTCTGGTGAACGCCTTCTCAGAATGACAAGCTTTTTAAAACTCATAATTGAAGGAAATACTAATGCTGAGGTAGAGGTAACTGAAAATAAATAGCTTTTTTTTTTTTTTTAATTTTTCCCTTCTAAGATCCATGGATCCTATGTTCAGCACCCCTGGCTTCTGATCTCGAAAACTCTGAGTTTTAGATGCTTGATTTAACAATAGTAACTAGTATTTATGGAGCACTTTCTAAGCATTATTTCATTTGATCTTTTTCTTAATCAGGGTTTTGCCCAAGGTCACCTAGCTAGTAAGTATCTGAAGCTAGGTTTGAAGTCAGGTCCTCTTGACTCTAGGCTTGGTACCACTGCATCACTTAGATGCCTCTTCATTTGATCTTCACAATAAACCTGAAGACAGGTGCTATTATTCCCATTTTTACAGATGAGTAAACAGAGGCAGGCAGAGATTAAATTAGTTACCCAGAAAGCATCTGAGGTCAAATTTGAATTAAGGTCTTGCTGACTCTAGACCTGGAGCTCTCTCCATTGTTTCTCCAGTACTTACTACCCTGCATGTAGTCATTTATTATATTATTGTATATTATTGTATAACTCATATACATGCCTTCTAATCTTTTAGACCAAAAGGCAGGAACCCTCTTCTAATTTCTAGTGTTCCCCACACTAACAAGCAACTGCCTGCTTCTTAGACATGTAGTGGATACCTCCCCTATTCAAGAATATTCTCTAGTTCCTCATTGACTATCGTATCCAATATAAGCCCTTTTATTCCTTCACTAAACCAGCTCTTTTTACTTTTATGTCCAGTGGATAGAGTGCTGGACCTGCAGTCAGGAAGAAATGAATTCAAATCTAGCCTCAGGTACTCTTCTGTGTGACCAGGGAAAATCATTTAAATCACTGACTGCCTGTTTTATCAACTGTACAATGAGGATAACAGTACCCACTTGTCTGGGTTATTGTGAGAATCAAGAGATATTGGCAAATCAGTGCTCAGCACCTGTATCAAACACTAATATAAATGCTTATTTCTTTTTCCTTCCTCTCATTTCTCTGATATAAAGTCTCCAAACCAGACTTATTTTTCCCTGCCCCAGACCTAGTACAAAACATAACCTCTTTTTTTACATTTAAAAGCACCAAATTTGGAATCAGAGGATCTGGGTTTTAAGGTTTTTTTTTTTTTTTTTTTTCTGCTCCCTCCCTCTTCAATGCTTTAGGGGGAAAAAAAGTGGGTAAGTGCTCTAGAGTTCCAGTCAGCTTTCTAAATCCATATATCATATTTACTATTTCACACTTGCTTTTCACCAAGAATGCCTACTTTGCCTTCCCTCTAGGAATACAAGCCAAAGTTGACCCTCACCTTCTCTATACCCTGGCCCACAGAATCTCCTGAAGAATGATACCTCCCCCACCCCAGTCCTCATGCTTTCTATATACTCCTTGCCCCCAGCAATGAGTTATCAATTGTCCATATCTGTATCTCCCTCCCAGTGGCCTAGGGAAGACCCTGCAATCTCCTCCTTCAGAGATGCTTAATCAATAATCCTGGGCAATTGCCCAAATGTCTTTCTACCCTTCCCTTAGTTTCTTTCCCCCCCTCTTATATACCTTGACATTCAAGGAAGTGTATACACACATACACACACATACACACACACAGTTACACACAGAAATTATGTTGTTTTTATCTGGAGTTTATTTTTTTAGACTAAGAGCAGAGTATGAAAGTCACAGCCAAAGCACTTGAAAAAGGTCCCGGAGGAGGGGGGTGGGGCAGGGGGAGGGGGAAATTTAAGGGTTGGGTCCCGGTCTCTGGGGGGGTTGTTGTTGTCTCACGGTCTCCAAAAGTGTCTGTGCGTTGCATAGGTCGTGTCTTCACAGAAGACAAACGAGGGGCCAGGGGTGGCTCCCAGGGTAGGGGCCGGGCCTGGTAGGGAAGGGGTCCAAAGCTGGAGGGGAAGGTTAAAGAAGGGACCAGGGGGTTAGGAAGGGAAAGGGACTCTGTCTGTCTGTACATTATATATAGAGATATAGAGACTGTACATGCCCACCTGCCACCCGAGCCACCCTTGTTCATTTGCCCTCACCCGCCCCCACCCCCCAGGGTGACATCTTGTAAACTTGATCTCCATCCAAACCACAATCCTGGGATGAGGTGGGATAGGGTGGGGGCAGGGGAGGGGAACGTGCTTATTGCTGTAAACAGGGGGAGGGGGCAGCAGGCAGTGCCCACCCCCTCACCCACCTGGTCCCCTCCCCCGATAGGGGGCCTGGCTCTGCCCCTGGAGGGGAGGAACAAATTTGTCTCCCAGACTCCGAATTGCTCTTTCTGGAACTTAGCTGGGGTCTCTCTTGGAGGAAAGAAGGATAGGGCACCAGGGGGCAGGGTGGAGGGCACCAGGAGGAGGCAGGAAGTTGGGCACTGCCCAAAACCTCCCTCTCCCCCCCCAATTTGGTACCAAATATCTCCAGAGCCACAAGGCAGGACCCAGGCAGACCTGGGGTTCCCGCTAACAGGATGCCTGGTAGAGTCAGAGTGCCCAGCCCTTAGCATGGCACAGGGGAAGGGTGGGCACCGCCATCCAAGGGTCTACCCCACATCCATCCGGGGAAGAAAGTTCCCTCCAGAAAGGTGATGGTGGTTTGGCTGCTCCTCCCACCAGCCCTGCCCTCCACCTCTCCCTGCTCCGGGAGCAGAGCTAGGAGGCCAAGAGCGTCATGAGGAAAAAGGCGATGGCCACAGCAAGGGGCAGGTGTTCCCGCTTTGGGCTGGTCCCACTGATGCTCTTCTCCAGCTTGGGCACCTGGGGGTTTTCTCCCTCAAAGTCCTCTGTGGATAAACATATGGATGAGGACTGGGCCTGGGGGAGAGCAGCGGGACGCGGCAGCGGGAGAGCAGCAGAGCAAGGGATGTGCCCACCCACGGGTAATGGGGAGGAAGGGGCTCTAAACCCTTGGTGGGCCAGGGAGGGATGGGCACATGCAAAGGTGAGCCGGAAGGGAAGGCACCAGTGAGGGTGGGGCTGCAGTTCCAGCAGTGGCCACCAGAGGGCGCTGCGCAGACTCACCCAGCACGTTGATCTTCACATTGGGGCCCATGGTGAACTGGGGGAGGGTGGGGATCGGCTTCTCCCCGGAGTGCGATGCTGCGGGGTGGGGTGGGGGATGGGGAAGAGAGGAGGGGAGCGCGTCAGGGCCAGGACCCCCTTCCCCTCCGCTACAGCTGGGGGAAAAACTCCTCCCCAGTGCTGCCTCTACCCCCACCCCCAGGAAGCTGGAGGTGCCCCAAAGCGGGGGAGCCAGGGATTGGGAGATGGCTGATACTGGAGCAGGAATACTCACTGGAGGCACAGCAGACGAACACCTTCATCTTCAGACACTTCCAGTGCAGGTTGTGGGTGGGCGTTGCTGAGGGAGGAGACAGACTGAGCTGGACTCCACAGGACTCCCAGGCTAGAAAAGCCACCCTCCTCCCATTCCTCTAGACAAACAAAACCAGAATTCTTTCCTATTGGTCCCCTAGTCTCCTGGGTGACGTTGGA
Organism: Myrmecobius fasciatus; assembly: GCA_023553655.1. Lineage (NCBI taxonomy): Eukaryota > Metazoa > Chordata > Mammalia > Dasyuromorphia > Myrmecobiidae > Myrmecobius > Myrmecobius fasciatus. The sequence continues at coordinate 14,231 of JAJPUD010023727.1, forward strand.
CACAACTGTCACCTGTGGAACTACACCAGAAAGATCTTCTGGAGACACTCTCTAGCCCAACCCTATTCTATTCACATTTATCCCCTTGATCCCTTCCTCCTCCCATCTCCGGGCACGTCATTCCCAGCACTGTGAGGCCCCTTCCCTAACATCCCATCCTAGAGTAACAAGTGACAGCCTCGTCCCAAAGCGCCAACTTCTCCATGAGTTGGGAGGCTGTCCCGAACGTGGACACTGACCAAGAACCTTTTCCTGTACCTGGTCCTGGGGCTGTCATTCACAGTTACGGTAGCCTTGAGTCCCCGCCCTCAAACTCTTTTAACTTTTAGAAATTGCTACTTGGAGGATCTGCCTTCTCCCTCTTCCCATGCCCCGCCCTGTCCCATCCACTCTTGGACCTGTCACTCACAGATGTAGTAGTACTCGTGGCCTGCGTGGAACTCATAGCCCAATGAGAAGGCGCTGTAGCGCTGGAACTTCTCGGAGAACTTGATGGGGCTGTGGGGAGCGTGGGGTCGGTTGCATTCCCAGCGCTTAAAACCCTGGCTGGCATTGCAGGTTCGGTAGCCGCTTCGGCTCACCATGTACAGCACATACTGTTCCGCCCCGCCTCCGGGTCCCGGCCCTGCTCCGGGACCTGAGCCTGAGCTGTTGTAGTGTGGGCAGTAGATGTCCAGATAATCGTTCACATTCACCTGGACTGTGTAACCATCTCGCCGCAGGCTGCAGGGCGAAGGGAAGTAATCAGAATCTAAGCCCCCATCTCCCCACGTCACACTCCGGTTCCTTTCTAGTCCATCCACCCTTTCCTTGCATTCCTCACCATTCCCCCCCCCCAAGACCTTTTCCCCGTAGTATTCTCATTCTTCTTCCCTTCCCCAATAACCGTTCTCCCCTCCCCAATCCTAGTATCCCCCCAGTCCCATCCATCTCATCAATATCCTTACTATCCTTTTCCAATTCTCCTAAGTCTCCCAACCTAACCACTCTTTCTCTGTACCCTCCAGTATTGTCTCTGTCTTTCACCAGTATTCTTCTCCTCTTTCCTCCAGTACCCTTCAACTCATGTCCCCTTCGCATAATCTTTCTTCCCTTTCCTTCAATGTTCCCCAGAATCTCCCTCCTCCCCAAAAGTTAACCCACCATCTGCCCATCTCCCCAGAATCTTTTTCACCCTGTCTTTTTCCTGCTGACCCAGTCTCTTCCCTTTCTTCTGTGCCCCAGCTCTCCCAGCTATCCCAGAGTCTGCCCTTAGTCCTGTCCATCAGTGCAGTATAATTCTAGTCCCTTCCTCTCTACCTGAGTCCCTCACTTTCTGCTCCTCTTCCCTTAGTATCCCCTAACTCCTTCTCTGGTGCTCCTCAGCTCCTCTGCATATTCCCAAGGTCTTCTCTGCTCCACCCTTCTTCCTTAAAGTCCCTCAGACCTTCTTTCCGGTGTCCCTTCCCTGCTCCATCCCCCAATATCCTTCCCACTCTTCTTTCTTCCTCTCTTCACCATCCAATTTTTCCTCTTCTATCCCTGTACCTCTGCCCATTGTCTTCTCACCACACCTTCCCTTATCTCCCCCTCCACCTGGTCCCCACATTCTACTCTTAAGCAATGCCTTTCTATTTTCTTTCTCCAGGATCCTTGCAACTCCCTACCCTCTCCTCCCAGCCCCAGCTTTTCTTCAGCTTCAATTTCTCTTTTTCCTTCCTTCAGTGGGACACAAGCCTCTTTCCCCAGGATTTAGGAACACATCTCTGCTCCCCTTCTATGTTCATTCATTCACTTCCAGCCTGCAGCCACCACCTGGGGGCAGCAGAGGCTCAAACAATCTAAGCCCTGCCCACTAAAGGGAGTATGTGCAAGGGGGAAAACATGTGCGTTGGTTACCATGACAACGGAGCAGGCCCAGGCGACTCCCAGGACTGCCAGGCATGCCCATCCCCCACAGTACACCTGGGGGACCTGGGATGCTTTGAGAGGGAAAGGTGAGGTTCCCCACCATGTCACTCTGAAGGACACCTTTCTTATCCAGCACACTTTTCACACTTGCCACCTCCTGGTATCAGATCGAGCCTGTCCCAAACATACCCGTATAAGCCTCATGTATACACATGTATTAGTCCTAGGGCAGATACACAAATATGCTCAGCATCCAGTGTTTGCCCCACCAGACATCTGCATGTACACATCTACACTAAGTCTTATGTGTAGATGTGTCTGATATGCTGACAGCTCCAGCTCCCATGCACTGGCCCTCTCTCCACTTCCTACCCTCTTGCTAGTTCATACACACTCACAGGGAGCTCCTTCCCTATTTCCCCCTCAGCTCCTTCCTCTGGTGTCTTCTCTCACACCCTTTTGCCCCACAAAGGGATTTATTACCCTGACTGAGCACCAAAAAGTCCAAGGCATGGACTTTACTTAGCATCATCCTAAACTATCAAAGCTCCTATTTCATACTCTACTCTTCTTCCGAACCTGGGCATAGTTGCCCCTCCACCAATAGTTCCAAACAGAAAAATGTGATGGGCTCAGCACCCACATGAAGAGGCTTGGTGTCTTTAAAAAGTCAGAGTTGTAAAATGACATTAGAACTGCAGGGCATCTCTGAAGTCGTCTGGTCCAAATCCCTGATTTTACAGATAAGGAAACTAAGAGCTGTAGAAAGTTACTTGCCCAAGGTCAGAGTGCAAGGAGCACAATCCTAATCCACTGTGCCAGGCTGAATATTGGGGACCCCAATCCCTTCATCCTTTACTGTTGGAGATGCTACCTGCCGCCCTTATTGGTGCCATCAAAGTTGGAGTTTTATCCCCTCTCCCCCATGATTGGTACTGAAAGCAGGGGTCATTGATGGAGTGGAGTAACTAGATGGAGAAAATAACAGGGGCCAGATTTCACTTTATCCCTTAGGGATAGGAAATATTCTCTTTCTAGCAAGAAGGTTAAGAAAAGTACCAACTCAGTTGGGGACCCCAGTTCCTAGGAGACAAAGATCCCCCAAATACCACTAAACGATTCCTGGTTCCACAAATGATTAGCAGCCATCAGGGTAACAAGCTTGGAGGCCTCAGCATTTGGTGGTCCAGAGGGTGCTCCCCCCTTGCCCTACTTCTCTAGCCTTCCTCCCTCCCCATCCTGCCTCTGAGCATCTTTTTTTCCAGGGATGAGGTTCCCTGCCAGTTGAAATCTATACAACATTAGGGGCACCCCTGGTGAGAAAAGGCACTACCCCCATTGAGTCATCAAGCATGCCACCCTCTCCACTTGGTTCCCACGGGGGTGATGGGTCACTCAGGCCCCTCCCTGGCCCAGGTACCTGGGTGGGCAGGAGCTCTGGCCTGGGGCACTGGGAGCAGGAAAACGGGTTTGACTGGGCAGGGCTTTCAGCCTCCACCCAAGGGCCCTCTCCACCCCCAACTCCAGAGATTCCCTCTTCTCTCTCAGGGTTGAAGAGACATTGAGAATTTGGGGGGTGGTGTGCCAGCACTGCCCCCTCACCATGTCTCGTGCCAATTTCATCCTCATCACTACACTGGAGCCTCTGTCTTCTGGCCCCACCCAGTACCTACGTGTCCACCCCGAATCAGCTCCACCCAGTTACACCACCCCTGTACGCCACCCCCCCCCCCACCTCATTCCAGCAAGTATCACTCTTCAGGTGCCTCATCTTAATTAGTGGAGCTGGCAATGGGAGCCTTATAAAAGGGGAGCTGAGCAGCAGTTGTTACCTCCCCTTACACAGAATGTAAATCTCGTTCAAAGTATTCTCTAAATTCCCTCCCCCCCATCCCCACCAAGTGGGCAGTGGGCCCAGTACAGCCTCCCTCTCTAAGGTTTGTGTCCAATTGGCATCTGGTGGGGGAGGGGCTAGGTGCCAGGCTTCCCCAGCCGCTACTCCAAGGAGGCGTAGGATTGAATTCAGCACTTTAATTGAAACTGTCAGTCCTACTCTCTTCCCAGGGTTGTGGGGGGGGGAACTGCCTTGACTACCCCCTCCTAGTTCCCAAGGAAGCTAAACTAAGCCCTCAAGGGAGCGTGGTGTGTAGGCGGGGAAGAGGGACCCAGACCCGAACGCCTTAAAACCAATTGTCTTTATTCCACTTCTTCCTCTCCTCTTTCCTCCATGAACATCGAGAGCCCCAACATTGGGTTCCTCTACCCCAGTACCTATCACCTCCCCCTCTCAGATCAAGGCTAGACATATCCCCCACCTTGCTATATTGCCCTTCACCTTATTATTTCAGCAACACGGGTCTCTGGCTATATATCCAGAGAATGCTCTTTTCTTTCTCCTTTCCTCCTCTCCATCACTACTCCATCATCACCTTCTATCCCTTTACTTAGAGCTATAACCAGCTTGCGGACCACTCCCTCTATCGCCCAACTCTATGGCCATCTCCAGAGTACTAACAGTCCCCTCGTCAGACTAGGGACAGAGACTCAAGCATTCTGACTTTCACGCTGTGGCCCCGCCCTCACACTAAGATGCCCCCAGAGGGAAATGGCGGGATGGGAGAGGCTTGGGTCTCTCCCCCCGGGGCAATTAGGGATGCACAAACAGGGCATCTAACGAGGCAAGGCTGCGTTACTCGAGGCGAAAGGGGGCCAAGGGGATCTCTGGTGACTTGTTAAATTCCCTATACGCCCCCACCATAACAGCAAAGAACAACTCTGGGGTGCAGAGGGGAGGAGCTGAGAAATAGGGCGACTAAAAAGAGAGAGAAAAGGAATACCAAAACCTCGTTCTCTCTTCTGCCTACTCCAGCTTTAGGCATTGGAGCGCCGGCTCCGTTGCGCGCTCCCGCAGCAGCGCTTTCAGTTTTTCCATAGAGCAGGTAGAAGCTTGGGCCACGTGCGCGCGGCGTGGGGGTCTGCGCGTCCTCCCGGGTGGGAGAAGAGAGGGGGCGAGAGCGCTCCCTTGGGCGCGCGTGCACGTTTAGGCGCCCTCCTATCCAACCCACCCCACCCTGGGTCGTCCCAACATCCCCGCGGGAGCATCCCAGTAGAAAGGCCCCAGGGCCCCGGAGACTGTGAAGAACCTCTTCCCAGCAAAGGCTCGCCCCTCTCCCATCCCCACAGAGCCGGGTCTATGCCCCGGACTTCCCCCTACCCCGACTGGGGGCGGAGAATTAGCACCGCCCGCCCCCCACCGCCCCCTCCTCCCTGCGACAGCAGCGGCGGCGGCGAAGGTTTATTGATCTGCAGCGGCGGAGAGGAGCGGAGAGACACACAGAGACTGAAGCAGAGAGTCAGAGACAGAGGAGAGACAGGAACAGAAGCAAAGACAGTGGCACACGTTAGAAGCTGCTAGGAACATAGGAAAAGAGCCCGAGCGAGGTAGAGGCTCTCGAGCCGAGAATAGAGGCAGAAATCAGAACCGAGGCATAAGCAAAGG
>JAJPUD010023728.1:3675-19618 GCA_023553655.1 Myrmecobius fasciatus
CAAGGAATCCATTCATAGGAATTGGGGATCTAGAAAGCAAATCAACAAGCATAAAATCTAATAAAATATGAAAAGTTTCAGAAATATGCAATGTGAGACATAATTGTAATCAAAATCTGAAAAGCTGATACACAGAAAGCAAATTAGTAGGTATTGTTTGACTGCAGAGGATAGAGTATGACCAATGGAAGTTAGATATATAAAGAGGAAAGCAAATAAATATAAATCAAAAACTTTCTTAACCGAGTAAAACAAAAATTTGATAAATTGCCAAGATCTCAGGAGGTAACATTTTATATCATCAGGTAAAGATTAGACAATGATAAGGTTATTATTTTGGTACTTTTTGCTTATTAGTTTTTTTTTAACCTTTTAGGAAAAATCTCTTTTCCAGTAAAAAATGTACTAAAAATGTCCTTCTGTGATCCCTTTAATTATCTCAGATTTTGTGGGGTATTTTTTATTAGAACATTACTTTAGTATTTTGAGTTTACATGGAAGTTAGCCTTTAATTTGAGGTTGCAGAACATGTCCTAATCAAGGAATAGATATATCTATTAGTAACTGACTTAGAAAATTAAGGAGATCTCCTAACTGTAGAAGGAAATTTTTTGAGTTTTATTGTCCTGGTTGAATTGTTCTTGAAGTATGTTTCCTTTCCTATTTTACTTATTTTTGAAAGCTCCTGAGATCATTGGAGTTAAAAGCTGACCTATATCCCAAGGAAAAAGATTGGATGACCCCTTCATGTTCAATAATGATTACCTTGGAACAAATATATGGTAGAAAATGCATGATACTCTCAGAAATTGAGAGTTCTTAGACATCAAATTCTTGACCACAACCATGGATAGGCACTGGTATAAATAGTTTTACCATGTGGCAGCTATGCACAATCAGTAGTGTGAATAGTGGAAATTCCTGTTTCTTAGTTTTTTGAAGGAGTGTTTCAAGTTCCTTGACCTTTTCTTCATAGAGAGCAGAATCACAGTATCTCAACAAAAAAATAAAAAACAAAAACAAAAAAACAAAAAACAAAAAAAGAGAAATCCCTTGTGGAAATAATACAGGCTGCCCAAAGAGATCCCTTGTGGAAATAATACAGGCTGTCCTCCTCCAATCTTGAATTTTACATTGCAAAAAAACCCCCAAAAAACAGTTTTCTGTAAGAATTCCAGACAGTTTCAGAGTAACCCCTACCTTATGGGAATGAAAATGAGATAGTTACTTCCCCCAGAGACATTGCAGATATTAGGAAATAATATATGAAATAAAGGAAAAAAAGAAATCAGAATTTCTTCTACTGATTTCATGTACAATTAGTTTAGATAGTAAGCAGCAGCTAGGTGACAGTGCATAGAACGCTGGGACTGAAATCAAAAAGACAAGTTCAAATCCTTTCTCAAACACTTACCAGTTACATGATTCTAGGCAGGTTACCCTACTTTCCTTAGTTCCTCCATTTGTAAAATGATCTAGAGAAGGAAATAGCAAATCACTGCAATATCTTTGTCAACAAAACCTCAAATGGGTTCATTAACAGTAAGATAGTAATGAAAAAATTGAACAATAACAACAACAGATATGAATAGTAAAGCAATCAACTGTCCAACAACTCCAAGGTTTTTGTTTCCAAAGAGAGGAACTGTAAACCAGAGGGTAGTCCAATAAGGATTAATACTACATGTATCTTTTAAATAATGATAATAATAATATAATATTCTCATTTTAATGGAGGGATGCTAGCTGAAGTTCAGGAAAAGGAGACTTATGAAAGATATAGCAGAGAGAACTTATACCCAAACTGGGAAAGAGGATTGTCAGGAAAACCTGGAAAAAAGAGTGCACTGAGGACCAAAAAGTGCATAAAAACAAAAAACCCAAGTCTTTCAGATCATTAATGGTAAAAAGAAATGTAAATTAAAATACTCATATTCCACCTTTTACTCACTAGATTAGTAAACATCAAGAAAGGAAATTGCATTTCTTTAAATGGCTATGATAGTTGAGATATACTAAAGCATAATTAGTTTAACTGTGGTTTGGGTTTGCTGTTTTGGATAATAGGTTCAGAGAGATTGAGAAATGAAAGACAACTCAGTAGATTTTGAGTTCAAAGAATCCATGATAGGAATCAAAAGTATAATATGCCTGATAAGTGGTCATACAGTTTCTTTTTGGAAATCACTAAAGTCACAAAGTCACTAAAATTTATATATTATTTGACTAGTGATATGACCACTATATTATACCATATCATACCACGCCATACCACATTACACCATACAATACCCTACAATATCATCACATATCATACCTTATTACATTAAACTATACTATACAATAGTATACTATACTATACTACTATAAAGAAATAAAAGAAAAAAAATAGAAATAGCCATGTGTACAAAAGTAATTATAGTAGCACATTTTGTTATAAAAAAGAACTTGTAACAAGGAGCTACTCATAAATTAGAGAATGCCTGAACAAATTATTGTATATGAACGTAATGAATGTATCACAATAACATTGTGCTGTGATGATGAAAGGGACAAGTTCTGAGATACCTAGTAAGACTTTTTAATACATTGGTATGGGGTATGGTAAATGGAACAAAGGGATCAATTTATATGAATATATCACTGTAAAATGAAAGAAGTTTTAGAGCCTTAATAATTCTCATTAATGAATGACTAGTCATCACTATGGAGGACTGATAATGCTTCTTATCTCTTAAGTGAGTGGTGATGTACATGAAGCACAGAATGAAACATGAATTTTCAGACATTTCAATGTATTTATTTATTTTGCTAGATTGTGCTAATTTATTACAAGAGAAGTTTAACCAAAAAAAAGCAAAAGGGGATATAGATGGATTAGTGAAAGTGATGAGAAACACAAAGGGGGGTAAAGGGAAAGAGAATAGAAGAGAAAGAAAGGACAATCAATGAAGCATTTTAAATGAATAGAATGAATTTCATAGAGTCACAGACAAGCAAGATGGCTTTAGAACTAATGTGTTTAATTTATTTTTTATTCAACAAAAAATGAATCCATACTGAAAGAGTGTAATTTCATAAACAAGTCTTTTTTTCCTGTTCTTGCAATACAAATATGTTTGTTTGTTGATATTTTTCAAATTCAGAATAACAAGCAAATAAAATAAGATTTAAAGGAATGAAGGCACCTTTATTTTTTCACTGAAAAAAAATCATTGTTTAAAAGAATTTTATTTAATAGGACTGTATTGAATAGATTGTGGAATTTTTACAACATTTCCTCTACCATCACTGTCTTCCCCCTTTTCCAGTGAGGCCTGGGTCTCTTCAGTTTGTTTTATGAATGTCAATAGCTAATTCTCCTCCATTGTCTTCTACTCTTCTTCCTCCTCTTTTTTCCCTCCTCCTCCTCCTCTCTCATTTTCAAATAATTTCCTTCAATAATACAAACCTCAGCTATAAAATGAAATCTCTCTCCTAACATTGCCAGAAGAGGTCAACAAGAAAGGAACCTAACAGATAATTTAGCAATGTCCTCTGGGTTTTCATTATATCTAAAAGAAAAATAGAATCATATTGGCAAATCAGGTTGCTTTAATAAAAAATGATGTGAGCATCTTCCCCGCTTTGAATCATGTGACATTTCCATAATTCCCAATGCTACACATCATAGAGTTAATCTATGTCTGCCTCAGAGCGTGTCAAATTCTGCTGAACTATAATGTACTTGGAACCTAGTGTATTGAATTTCAAGATAAAGAAGATTAGGATAATTATTAATCTCTTCCAATTGATTAGAATGAAATATTAAACTATTTTAAACCATAACTTTAATGAGCAAATTAAATCTTTGTTAATATTTCTACTTTTCTACTCTCAAGAAGCAAAGAGAAGGAGCTATTACTCAGAGGTCAGAGTGCATTCTTGTAGTTGCTGATTGGCCAATTTACCAGAATCTTTTCTGGCTTCCCATTTTGTGGGAAAGGAATAAAAGAATTTTTCATTTTGGTCCCTAAATGTTAACCCACCTAACTATCAGGAAGCTCTATGGAAATGGATTTGGAATGAATATGATGAAATACATAAAGCAATGCAGGGGATTGGGAGGCTCCCCATAAAACAGCCATTTTCTTTTCTCTGTAGATAATCAAATAGAATCTGCGTAACTAGATGGAAATGAGATGAAAATATATCTCTCCTTGATACTACTTCAATATTCTTTCTATTTCTGGAAATTGAAGTTTTCACTTAACCTCACTAGACCACTTTGATTCTAGAGACAATAAGGGACCAATGGTCATTTACTGAATAGAGAGTGATATGGTCACACTTAGGGTTCAGGAAAATCCTCCCAGTAGCTGAATGAAGAAAGCGTTGAAGTGTGGAGAGATGTGATACAAATAGAACAATTAGAAACCATTAAAATAGGCTAAATGAAATGGATAAAAGGTGCTCATGAAATAGATTATATGAAGGTAGAACACAAGACTTGACAATAAATTGATTGTATTGGGTTAGTGAGAATGAGTATTCCAGAGACATATCAATGTTGTGAGCTAGGCTGATTATAAAAAAGATCATGCACTTGACAGTTACAGGAAAGTAGTGAGAAAAAGATTATGAATTATATTTTGAACATAATGAGTTTGATGTATCTATAGGGAGGAAGAGAGTATTTATGTAATATCTACTATGTGCCAGGCATTGTATTAAGCCCTTGTTTATCTATCTGTCTATTTATCTATCTATGTATATATAATTACCTCATTTAACATTCACAACAATGCTGTGAAATAGATAGTATTTTCATTCCCATTTTGGATTGTGGAAACTGAGGCAAACAGAGATTGACTTACTCAGGATCACACAACTAGTAAGAATTCAGTTCTTCTTGACTCCAGACTCAATGTTCTATCTACTGCTCCACCAGCTGTCTGTCACATACCATTGGGAGATAAGAAGACAGTTGAGGATGAGTTACTGGAGCTAATGAGAAAGACTATAAAATTTGTATATTTGTAATTTGTATAATTATATTTCATATAATTATATATATATATAATATATACATATTATAATATATATAATTGTATAATTACATACAAATATGTAATTTGTATAAAAATTTGTAAATAATTTCCACAAAGATAATAATTGAATCCATGGGAATAAAGAGGAATCAGCTAAGTGGTCCTAGGTCAGAGCCTTGGGAACCTTCCAGGGTTGGTGAATGTAAGTTGGATGTAGATCTAGCAAAGGAAAGTATAAAAGAACATGCAGAGAGGTTGGAGGAGAACCACAAGAAAAGGGTGTCACACACATGAAGAACTTCCTGGGGTAGAGACAAGATGGTGGAGTAAAGACAGGAAGCTGCTCGAGCTCTCCTAGTTTCCCTCAAAACCCATCTGAACCCAAGCCTCTGAACAGTCTGAGGGAAGGAAACCCCTCTGCAGCTCAAGAGGGACTGGAGAAACTTCAAGAAAGGTCAGACAGACTCTGGGAAAGCCGGTGGGAGGGTCTTAGTCACAGCAAATCAACAACTGAGACCCTCAGTCCTGGCTCAGTAGAGGAGTACAGCAGGGGGCACCCTCCCGTCCCAGCCCAGAAGGCAAACTGGGAAACTAGGATGTTTCCTGAACAGAGTAACGAACACAAGGGGGCGCTGTGCTCACAGTCAAGGCTCAGAGCTTCACAGGAAGCTGGGGATAGCGCCCCCTATGCCCAGGAGCAAAGCTGCACCTTAAAAGTAAAAAAAAAAAAGAGGAAATAACAAAAGAAAAGGAAAGAAAATGAGCAAGAAATAAAGAACCTTGAGCACATAAAGCTTCTATAGTGGCAGGGCAGACCAAAATACCAACTCAGACAGAAACAGAATGTCCAAAGAAATCTCAGAGTGATATTAATTGGTCTCAAGCCCAAAGTGACTTCTTGAAAAAGCTCATAAAAGGCTTTAAAATCCAAATAAGAGAACTAGAAAAAAATGAGAAAGGAAATGGGAGGTATGCATGAGTCAATAATATGGAAAAAATTTGACTGGAGAAAACAACTACTTAAAAAGCAGAATTAGCCAAACAGAAATAAAGAGATACAAAAGGTAACTGAAGAAACCACATATGGAAAACTAGAACAGGGAAAATGGAAGCTAATGACTCTTTGTGAGACAGCAAGAATCAGTCAGACAAACTAAAAAGAATGAAAACATGGGAAAATGTGGAATGCAGCTGACCTGGAAAATAGATCCAGCAGAGAAAATTTAAAAGTTATTGCCGTACCTGAAGACCATGACCAAAAAAAAAAAAAAGCCTGTATAACATTCTTCCAGAGATCATTAAGGAGAACTGCCTCAATATTCTCAAAACAGAGAGGAAAATACTCGTTGAAATGACCTTCTTATACCTTTGGAAAGAAATCCCACAAGGAATACCCAAAAGAACACTGTTGCAAAATTTTGGAACTACAATCTCTTTTTTTTAATTAATACTTTTTATTTGCTAAACATTAACCCTTACAAAGCTTTCTGTTACAAATTTCCCCCCTACTCCCCACCCCTTCCCTAAATGGCAGGATATCCACTACATGATAATTATGTTAGAATACTTAAGAAATCGAATATATGTATAGTTATTGCCACAAAACATTTTTTTGGTGTAGGAGAAATCGTAGCTACAAGAAATAATAATCCGATAAAGGAAATACAATGCAAGCAAACCTCAATAGAGAACATGAAAATGTTATGTTGTGGTCCACATTTCACATCCCTCTCTCTGAGTGTATATGGCTCTCTTCACTGAACAATTTGAATTGGTTTGAAACATTTCATTGTTGAAGAGAGTCATGTCCCTTAGAACTGATCCTCATATAGTATTGTTGTTGCCGTGTATAATGATCTCTTTGTTCTGCTCATTTTACTCAGCATCAGTTCATGCAAGTCTCTCCAGGCCTCTCTGAAATCGTCCTGCTGGTTGTTTCTCACAGAGCAATAATATTCCATAACATTCATATACCATAATTTATTCAGCCACTCTCCAATTGATGGGCATCCATTCAGTTTCCAGGTTCTAGCCACTCCAAAAAGAGCTGCCACAAACATTCTTGCACATGTGAGGCCCTTTCCTTCTTTTATGATTTCTTTGGGATATAAGCCCAATAGAAACACTGTTGGGTCAAAGGGTATGCATAGTTTGATAACTTTTTGAGCATAGCTCCAAATTGCTCTCCAGAATGGTTGGATCCTTTCACAGCTCCACCAACAATGCATCCGTGTCCCAGTCTTCCCACATCCCCTCCAACATTCATCATTATCTTTTCCTGTCATTTTAGCCAATCTGACAGGTGTGTAGTGGTACTTCAGAGTTGTTTTAATTTGCATTTCTCTGAGCAATAGTGATGTGGAGCACCTTTTCATATGATTATAAATAGTTTTAATTTCATCCTCTGAAAATTGTCTGTTCATATCCTTTGACCATTTATCAATTGGAAAATGGCTTGAATTCTTACAAATGTGAGACAATTCTCTATATATCTTAGAGATGAGACCTTTATCAGAACCCTTAAATGTAAAGATGATTTCCCAATTTGATGCTTCCCTCCTAATCTTGTCTGCATTAGTTTTGTTTGTACAGAAAATTTTTAACTTACTATAATCAAAATTATCTATCTGATGTTCAATTAAGAATTCCAGATCTTCTTTGGACATAAATTTATTCCATCTCCACACGTCTGAGAGGTAAACTATCCTATGTTCCTCTAATTTAGTTAAAATATGATTCGTTATATCTAGATCATGAACCCATTTAGATCTTATCTTGGTGTGCGGTGCTGGTGGGGGTCCAGACTTAATTTCTTCCACACTAGTTTCCAATTTTCCCAGCAGTTTTTGCTGAATAGTGAGTACTTACCCAAAAGCTGGGGTCTTTGGGTTTATCAAACACTAGATTGTTAAGGTTATTGCCTAGTTTGTCCTGATATCCTATCCTATGACACTGATTGACTGCTCTATTTCTCAGCCAGTACCAAATGGTTTTGATGACTGCTGCTTTATAATATAGTTTTACATCTGGTACAACAAGGCCACCTTCATCTGCCTTTTTTTTTCATTAATTCCCTTGAAATTCTTGACCTTTTGTTCTTCCAAATGAACTTTGCTACTGTTTTTTTTCTAGATCTGTAAAATAGTTTTTTGGGAGTTTGATTGGTATGGCACTAAATAAGTAAATTAGTTTGGATAGTATTGTCATTTTTATTATAATCGCTCAGCCTACCCATGAGCATTTAATGTTTTTCCAGTTGACTAGGTCTGATTTTATTTGTGTGCAAAGTGTTTTGTAGTTTAGTTCATATCGTTTCTGGCATTTTCTTGGCAGATAGATTCCCAAATATTTTATGCTATCAACCATTATTCTGAATGGAATTTCTTTCTCTATCTCTTGCTGCTGAACTTTGTTGGTAATATATAAAAATGCTGATGATTTATTTGGATTTATTTTGAATCCTGCAACTTTACTAAAGTTGTTAATTGTTTCTAGTAGTTTTTCAGTTGAGTCTCTAGGGTTCTCTAAGTATACCATCATGTCATCTGCAAAGAGTGATAATTTGGTTTCTTCATTACCTACTCTGATTCCTTTTATCGCTTTTTCTACTCTTATTGCCAAAGCTAACATTTGTAATATAATATTAAATAGTAATGGTGACAGTGGGCAGCCTTGTTTCACTCCTGATCTTAATGGGAATGGTTCTAGTTTTTCTCCATTACATATGATGCTTGCTGATGGTTTTAAGTAGATGCTACTAATTATTTTAAGGAAAAGCCCACTTATTCCTATGCTCTCTAGTGTTTTTAATAGGAATGGGTGTTGGATTATATCGATTGCTTTTTCGGCATCTATGGAGATAATCATATGTTTTTTTAATTTGGTTATTAATATAATTGATTATGCTAATACTTTTCCTGATATTGAACCAGCCCTGCATTCCTGGTATAAATCCTATTTGGTCAAGGTGTAGTATCCTGGAGATAACTTTCTGTAACCTTGTTGCTAAAATCTTATTTAAAATTTTGGCATCAATATTCATTAGGGAAATGGGTCTATAGTTTTCTTTCTCTGTTTTCACCCTACGTGGTTTAGCTATCAGCACCATATCTGTATCATAGAAGGAATTTGGTAGTATACCTTCTATCCCTATTTTTTCAAATAGTTTGTATAGTATTGGAATTAATTGTTCTTTGAATGTTAGGTAGAATTCACATGTAAAACCATCTGGCCCTGGAGATTTTTTCATAGGGAGTTGATTAATAGCTTGTTCTATTTCTTTTTCTAAAATGGGGCTATTTAAATAATTTATTTCCTCTTCTGTTAACCTGGGCAATCTATATTTTTGTAGATATTACTCCATTTCATTTAGATTATCAAATTTATTGGCATAAAGTTGGGCAAAGTAACTCCTAATTATTACTGTAATTTCCTCTTCATTGGAGGAAAGTTCTCCCTTATCATTTTTGAGACTAACAATTTGATTTTCCTCTTTCCTTTTTCTGATCAAATTAAATAAAGGCTTATTTATTTTTTTGTTTTTTTCATAAAACCAACTTTTAGTTTTATGTATTAATTCAATAGTTTTCTTATTTTCAATTTTATTAATTTCTCCTTTTATTTTTAGAATTTTCAATTTGGTATTTAATTGAGGGTTTTTAATTTGTTCTTTTTCTAGTTTTTTTTTTATTAATAAGCCCAATTCATTGATCTTTTCTTTCTCTATTTTATGCAAGTAAGCATCTAGAGATATAAAATTGCCCCTTATAACCGCTTTGGCCGTATCCCACAAATTTTGGTATGTTTTCTCCTTATTGTAATTCTCCTGGATGAAATTATTGATTGTGTCTATGATTTGCTCTTTCACCCATTCATTCTTAAGGATTAGATTATTTAATTTCCAATTAACCTTTGGTTTATTTTCTCCTGGCCTTATATTGCATATGATTTTTATTGCATCATGATCTGAAAAGGATCCATTTACTATTTCTGCTTTTCTGCATTTGATTTTGAGGTTTTTATGCCCTCACATGATCAATTTTCGTATAAGTTCCATATACCCCTGAGAAAAAAGTATACTCCCTTCTATCACCATTCAATTTCCTCCAGAGATCTGTCATACCTAACTTTTGTAAGATTTTGTTTATCTCCCTAACTTCTTTCTTATTTATTTTGTGGTTTGATTTATCTAATTCTGAGAAAGCAAGGTTGAGAGCCCCACTAGTATAGTATTACTGTCTATTTCTCCTTGCATCTCTGTTAGTTTCTCCTCTAGGAATTTGTATGCTATACCACTTGGTGCATTTATGTTTAGTATTGATACCATTTCATTGTCTATGGTACCCTTTAGTAAAATATAGTTTCCTTCCTTATTTCTTTTAATTAGATCTATTTTTGCTTTTACTTGATCTGAGAAAAGGATTGCTACCCTTGCTTTTGTTTTGTTTACTTGAAGCATAAAAGATTCTGCTCCAACCCTTTACCTTCACTCTGTATGTATCTCTATGTTTTAAATGTGTTTCTTGTAAACAACATATTGTAGGATTCTGGCTTTTAATCCAGTCTGCTATCCATTTCCGTTTTATGGGAGAGTTCATCCCATTACCATTCACAGTTAAAATGACTCTATCTATATTTCCTGCCATCTTATTTACCCAAAGTTATATTTTTCTCTTCCCTTTCCCCTTACTCCCTTCCCCCCTCCCCAGTATTTTATTTTTGATGACCACCTCCCTCTAACAGTCCTCCCCCTTTTAGAACCCTCCCTCTTTTTTACATCTTTCCCCTAATCCTTCTATTAATTTATCCCTTTCTTCTCCTCCTTTCCCTCCTACTTCCCCATACAGAGGGTCAAGTTTTTCCCTGAAATCAAATGTGTCTGATATGCTCTTTTAGAGCCCAATCTAATGAGAGTAAGATTTACACAATACTCATCACCCTCCCTTGTTTCCCTCAATTATATTAGATTTTCTATGTCTCTTCATTAGACTTTGCCTTATTTTACCTCCTTTTTTTTTACTTTATTTTACCTCCTTTCCCCTCCCCCCCCTTTTTTTACAACATGATCTACCTTCCACCTCTAAATTCTTTTCGATTATTATCAAAGTAAAATCAAATTATACCCCCATTCTTTAAGGATACCCCTAGTAGAGATATAGTTCTTGAGAGTCCTTTCCTTTTTATCTTTTTACGCTTCTCTGGAGTTCTGTGTTTGGAGGTCAAATTTTTGTTCAGATCTGGTGTTTTCATTAGAAATAGGTGAAATTCTCCTGTATCATTAAATGACCATCTTCTTCCCTGAAAGATGATGCTCATTCTAGCTGGATAGCTTATTCTTGGCTGTAATCCAAGTTCTTTTGCCTTTCGGAATATCTGATTCCAGGCCTTCTATCCTTCAATGTGGAAGCTGACAGATCCTGTGTAATTTTAATGACAGTTCCTCGGTATTTGAACTGTTTTTTTCTAGCAGCTTGTAAAATCTTTTCCTTAGTGCGATAGTACTGAAATTTGGCCACGATATTCCTTAGGGTTTTAATTTTGGGGTCTCTTTCAGGAGGTGATCGGTAAATTCTTTCAATACCAACTTTGCCTTCTGATTCTAAAACATCAGGGCAATTCTCTTTCATGATTTCCTGGAAGATAGCATCAAGGTTCTTTTTTTCATTGTGACTTTCAAGGAGTCCAATAATCCTTAGATTGTCTCTCCTGGATCTGTTTTCCAAGTCAGTTGTTTTTCCTAGGAGATATTTCATATTTTCTTCTAATTTTTTCATTTTTTTTTGTTTTTGTTTGACTGATTCTTGAAGTCTTATTGAGTCATTCATTTCAATTTGTTCAATTTTAATTTTTAAGGTATTATTTCCTTCAGCTATCTTTTTTAGCTCCTTTTGTAACTGGCCAATTGAATTTTTTGGTTCATTGCATTCTTTTTCCATTTTGCCAATTTTATTTTTCAGTGAATTGTTGTCTTTTTCCAATTCACTAATTTTGTTTTTCAGTGAATTGTTATATTTTCCAATTCAGTATTTTTATTTTCCTGTGATTTGGTGACTTGTTCCAATTCACCAATTTTGTTTTTCAGTGAATTGTTCTCTTTTTCCAATTCACTAATTTTGTTTTTCAGTGAATTTTTGTCTTTTTCCAATTCACCAAAATTATTTTCCAGTTTTTCACATCTCTGTTGCAGGGCGATGTTTCCTTCTTGCACTGCTCTCAAATTATTTCCCCAATCTTCTTCTTGCTCTCTTTTGAGATTCTTTATGCAGTCTTCCAGGTAAGCCTTTGGAAAGGGAGACCAGCTTAAATCCACCTTTGTGGCTTCATCTGGGATTGTTTTCAGAATCTCAGGATCTGAGGACTGCTCTAGTTTCTCTCCGTTAAAAGCTGTCTATGGTGAGAGCTCTTTTCTTCTTGCTCATGATGTTTAGCTGAGGTATCAGTCACCAGCAGGGAATTCTGCAGCAGCAGCAGCAGCAGCAGCAGCAGTCGGCAGCGGGGGCAGCGGTGGCAGCAGCAGCAGCAATGGCAGCAGCAGTAGCAGCGATTTCAATTTGCCCTGGGGCAGTTTGCCGAGTTGACTTCCGGTCTGGGGCTGATCTGGCTAGATCCGCACTAGCACCACACTTTCAGCTTCTCTCAATCCACCCTTTATCAAAGGTAGACCTGCCAGAGCACCTGCCCGCAATCAGAGCAAAGTGGCCCAAGTGTCTCCCAGGGACTTCCTGGCAGCCTAAAATCTTCCAGTCCTTCCCAGCCCCGGACTTGAACCCTGGCTGGGCACTGGCATCTGAGCGCCGGGAGCTGCTCGATCCCCTGCCCGTCTAAAACTGACCTCAGAAGTTCTTTCAAAGTAGATTGTTGATAGAAGTGCGTTGTGGTCCAAGTGTTTGGTGGAGCCCTCACTCCCGAACCAGTTGGGAGGCTCAATTTGTCTGGGTCTGAGGGAAGGTTTCAGGAGCTCACAGAGAATGCTGTCTGCATTTCGCCATCTTGGCTCCGCCCCCGCATGCAAAATGTGTGTGTGCATACATACATACATACATATGATTAACAGAGAGAAGGCACTTAGAATTAATAGGGGTTGGAGAAGACTTCCTGTAGAAGGTAGTATTTTATTTGAGGCTTAAAGGAAATCAGAGAATCCGTATTTGGAGCATATAATGAATAGCATTTCTGTCATGGGAATGTCCAAAGAAAATACCTGACATAGAGTGATGGAGTGCCTTGTTTATGGAACAGTCATGAAACAATGTCACTGTATTAAAGTGTATGTATTAAGAAATAATATGTAATGAAAAGGTGTTCCAAATTACAATTGACCAGAGAAATGCAAATTAAAACAACTTTAAGATATCACTACATATCACTCAGTCTGGCTAAGCTGAGAGGAAAAATAATGAGAAATGTTGGAGGGGATGTGAGAAAACTGGGACACTGATACATTATTGGTGGAACTGTGAACAGATCCAGCCATTCTGGAAAGTAATTTGGAAATATGTTCAAAAAGTTATCAAACTGTGCATACCATTTGACCCAGCAGTGTTTCTACTGGGCTTATATCTTAAAGAGATCTTAAAGGAGGGAAAGGGACCCACATGTGTAAAAATGTGTCATTCCTTTTTGTAGTGGCAAGAAATTGTAAACTGAATGAATGTCCATCAATTGGAGAATGGCTGAATAAGTTATGGTATATAAATTTTATGGAATATTCTTGTTCTATAAGAAATGATCAGCAGGATGATTTCACAGAGACTTGGAGAGACTTACATGAACTGATGCTATGTGAAGTGAGCAGAACCAGGAGATTACTGTACATGGTAACAACAAGATTATGCAATGACCAATTCTGATGGACTTGGCTCTTATCATCAATGAGATAATTCAGGCTTGTGATGATGAGAACCATCTACACCCCGAGAAAGGACTTTGGGAACTGAGGGTGGATTACAACATAGCATTTTACTCTTTTTTGTGGTTTCCTTATATTTTAATTTCTTTCTCTATTTTTTTTTCAGATTTTTCTTGTGCACAAAGATAATTGTATAAACATGTATGCCTATTTTGGATTTAACACATATTTTTATCATGTTTAACATACATTGGATTATGTGCCATCTAGTGAAAGGGGTGCAGGGGGGAGACAAATTGGAGCACAAAGTTATTCAAGGGTAAATGTTGAAAAAATTATTCTTGCATATGTTTAAAATTTTAAAATATCATGAAAAAAAAGAAATAAAATGTAAAAAGACTGGAAAGATAGGAGTGGGTAGATTATGGAAGGCTATGAATTTCAAACAGAATATTTTATTTATTTTTTATTAAAGCTTTTTATTTGTATAACATATGTATGGGTAGTTCCCCAGCATTGATCTTTACAAAGCTTTCCATTACAAATTTTACCCCCAGTCCCTTCCCCTCACCTAGATGGCAGAAAGTCCACTATATGTTAATGATGTTAAAATACTTGACAAGTTACGCAAGAAAAATCCTATCTACAAGAAAAAAAAAAAGAAAATCAGAGAAAGGCAACACAATGCAAGCAAATATAAATAGAGAGCATGAAAATGTTACGTTGTGATCCATATTTCATATCCCTCTCTCTAGGTGTATATGGTTTTCTTCAGTGAACAATTGGAACTGGTTTGAGTCAACTCTTTGTTGCAGAGAGCCATGTCCATCAGAATTGATCATCATGTAATATTGTTGTTGCTGTGTGTGATGATCTCCTGGTTCTGCTCATTTCACTCAGCATCAGTTCATGCAAGTCTCTCTAGGCCTCTCTGAAATCGTCCTGCTGGTCGTTTCTTACAGAGCAATAATATTCCATAAAATTCATATACCATAATTTATTCAGCCACTCTCCAATTGATGGGGATCCCTTCAGTTTCCAGTTTCTAGCCACTACAAAAGGGCCTGCCACAAACATTTTTGCACATGTGGGTCCCTTTCCCTCCTCTAAGATCTCTTTGGGATATAGGCCCAATAGAAACACTGCTGGGTCAATGGGTTTGCACAGTTTGATAGCTTATTTAGCAAAGCTCCAAATTGCTCTCCAGAATGGTTGGATCTGTTCACAGTTCCACCAACAATGTATTAGTGTCCCAGTTTTCCCACATCCCCTCCAACATTCATCGTTATCTTTTCCTGTCATTTTAGCCAATCTGACAGGTGTGTAGTGGTACCTCAGAGTTGTCTTAATTTGCATTTCTCTGATCAATAGTGATTAGGAGCAACTTTTCATATGACTAGAGATGGTTTTAATTTCATCATCTGAAAATTTTCTGTTCATATCCCTTGACCACTTATCTATTGAAGGGTGGCCTGAATTCTTATATATATGAGACAATTCTCTATATATTTTAGAAATGAGACCTTTATCAGAACCATTAAATGTAAAGATGATTTTCCAATTTGATGCTTCCCTCCTAATCTTGTCTGCATTAGTTTTATTTGTACAGAAACTTTTTTAACTTAATATAATCAAAATTATCTATCTGGTGTTCAATTAGGAGTTCCAGATCTTCTTTGGACATAAATTTATTCCATCTCCACAGGTCTGAGAGGTAAACTATATTACGTTCCTCTCACTTGCTTACAAAGTCACTCTTTATATCTAGATCATGAACCCATTTAGATCTTATCTTGGTATGTGGTGTTAGGTATGGGTCAAGCCCTAATTTCTTCCACACTAGTTTCCAATTTTCCCAGCAGTTTTTGCCAAATAGTGAGTATTTCTCCCAAGAGCTGGGGTCTTTGGGTTTATCAAACACTAGATTGTTAAGGTTATTGCCTAGATTGTCCTGATAACCAATCCTGTGCCACTGATCGACTGCTCTTATTTCTTGGCCAGTAGCAAACGGTTTTGAGGACCGCTGCTTTATAATATAGTTTTAGATCTGATACAGCAAGGCCAC
>JAJPUD010023729.1:0-19617 GCA_023553655.1 Myrmecobius fasciatus
TAGACAGCAATTTCATTATCTGTTCTAGAATTCAGCAATCTAAGCCACGCTCAATGGCTTAGAGTTTGCAGATGTTATCTCCCCTTTCTGGAAAATCAGGAGGACTTTTGACCTTCTCTAGTATTAGGGCACCTCTTCTGGTCTCCACAAGCATTCCAATATCACTGACACTTAGCTCTTCAGCCATCACATCTTACAAGTTTTTTATTTTTGTCTTATTTTAAGAAATTGCCGACCTTTAGCAACCACCACCCTGATCAGTCAGCAGCCATCAACATGGGGGCAAGACCCTCCACTAGCAAAAAGATTACTACTCATTGGAATCTCAGATGATGGTTAGCAGGGTTTTGATTGTTATTAGCAATAAATTTTACGAGGATAGTCTGCCAGGAGAATAACTGGCCACTGTGGGTCTTGCTGCCTCTACCTCACAGCACTTCCCTTCTCCTCATTTGGCTTTCTATGTTGCTCCTTATGAATCATTTTTGTTTTGTGCTTCCCTGACCAAAGGCCAAGTTCTTGGGCAAAGACAATGGAATAAAGTCAAGAAGCAACCTCTGAATCTCCCATGAATTATCAACATCCTATTCGTCTTGTTCTTCCTTTCTTCATACTAAAAGTAAGGGCACTTTTGACAATTCTTTAATTTTTCTATCAGTCTTAGATCCTTCTGAACTTCAGGGGGCCTGCCACTGTTGTGACAATATGTTGACAAGCTTTGGTATTCATAAGGTAGTGTAGGGAATCAGAAAGGACATTGGACCTGAGGTCAGCAGAAAGGTGTGCCTGAATCCCACCTCAAATACTTCTTAGTTAGTGTGACCATAGAAAAGTCCTTTGACCTCTCTGTGCTTTAGTTTTCTTACTTGTAAGATGGAGCTAACCTTAGTGCTAAGAAGTATTAGCTACTTTGGTGAGTTGCTGGTATGCCCAAATGAGATAAAGTACTAAAGAGCCCTTTGTAAACTTTAAAGGACTATATACATATGAGTTCTTTTCCCCCCTCATACAAGTTATAGGCATACCTTGGATGGGTTTAGTTCCCAACCACTGAAATAAGTGAATATTTCAAGAGAACTACATGAATTTTTTCATTCTTCAGTTCATGTAAACATAAACGTTTACACTATACTACAATCTATTAATACTATGGACAATAGTATTATTTCTAAAAAAGATACACATGTTAATTTTAAAATTCTTTATTGCTAATAACAAACAATCAAAACCCTGCTAACCATCATCTGAGACTCCAATGAGTAGTAATCTTTTTGCTAGCGGAGGGTCTTGCCCCTATGTTGATGGCTGCTGACTGATCAGTATGGTGGTTGCTGAAAGTTGGCAATTTTAAAAAATAAGGCAAAAATAAAGTTTGCCACTTGAGTTGACTCTACCTTTCGTTTGTGCCCCAAGAGGACATTGTAGGGTTTTTAATTGGCCCAATTTCAATATTGTTGTTCTCAGGGAATAAGAGGTCTTAGGAGAGAGAGATGAGAACAACAAGTTGGTAGAACAATCAGAGCACATATAACATTAAGTTTCCCATCTTATTATGGGTGAGCTTTATAGCTCCCCAAAAATTAAAATAATAACATAAAGATCACTGATCACAGATTGAATAGAAACAATATAATCATCAATACATAGTGGGTTATTAAATTCTAACACAAAAAACTTCTATTATGTGTTAATTAACTCAAACTCAATTCTATCCTATTTAACTCCCTAAAGCAATTATTCATACTTAGTAAAAACACAATGAATTAAGTAAATACTGATGAAATTGATTGTGACAGCAAAATTATCTTTACACCAGAAGTGCATAAAGTGCTTCCTCACTGATTCTTTAGTTGGTTGGTCCATGGTTGGTCACTGCATTGATCGGATTCCTTAAGTCTTTCAGAGTTTTTGTTTTTGTTTCTGAATATAGTGTTCGACTGGTTCTGCTAATTCCACTGTACCTCAATGAATCCAGTGATTCTTAAATTTTCACCTTGACCTGTTTTGCAGGTCAATTGTTTTGGTATTAAATAAATAAAATTTCTCCTATTATTCAAACTATTAATTTTGTTCTAAAATCTCTTGCCATCTCAGGGAGTCACCAATTTTGTTTTCATAGAGTCCGTATGTTGATCTTCTAAACTACCTATTCTCCTTGCTGTATTTTTTCCCCTCTAGAAATTTTACTTCAGTGTTTACCTCTTGCTTCTTTTCTTCTAGGTATTCATGTTGTCTTTGTGGAAAATCCACTTTTTCCTTTGGGTCTCTGTATGTAGTTGTTATGGAATGAGATGTGCAATACTGCTGCTGTTTGTTATTTTCTTTGACATACTCATTTCTCCACTTTCAGTCCCCAAACTGGGGCTTTGAGAAAGAGACAGCCTCTGCCCTGTTGCTGTATGTTGGAGTGGACTAATTTTCTTTTACTGATCTTGCCCCAACATCTCCTGGGTTTCTGTGCTGACCTCCATTTCCTGGTGTTAGACCCACTTGGATCTTTAACCTTCAGAGATCTGAATCTTCAGGGCCCATCTCTGGATCCTCAAGATCAAGTATTAGGGCCCTCGGTGCCCTTGGGATGTCCGTGTCGAAGCATTGCAGCACAGTACTAGTTGTGGCCCACTGTCCTCCTGGAGGTTTCCAAGAGGATCTCCCCTGGGGCTAAACACCCTGGGGCTTTCTACGGGGAGCCCACTTCTCTTGCCCCACTGTGGTTCCAGAGTCTTACAGGCTATATGTGTTCCTTGATGTTGGACAGCTGGGAGGCTACCTCAGGCTACACTTGATGGTCACAGAATGGGGTGGCTGGTCCGAGTAGGGATGCTGCTGGTGACTGATTTTGTGCATGCTTGTTATAGAAGTCACATACTGTTCCTTCTCATGGGTTCTTTTGATCCTTTTTTGTTCTGTGTGCAAAGGTTTTGTTCCAATAGTTATGTGAAAGTTGGGCAGGGTGTATACTTTATGGGCAGCCATCCTGGCAAGTATGCTGATTTATTATGTTCTAAGGCCTCTTCTAGCTTTGATATTTGGTATTTGAAGGTCATTTCCAGCTCTGACATTCTAGGTCCTAAGGTCTCTTCTAGCTGTGACTATGCTCTAAACTTCTTTTCAGTTCTGATATTCTCTGTCTTAGGGTGTCTCAAAGCTGTAATACTCTCCCTCCCCATTTTGGCTCTGATATTCTGTTCTGAGATCCCTAAAGAAATCACAGTCAGGTGACATTGTGCCACAGAATATCCCTTCTAGGTGGGACACACTTTATTCTAAGGTACTTCCCAATTCTGACATTCAGTGTTTTAAGGTCCCTCCGAATTCTGACATTGTTCTGTGCATAGAACATTGGTAGGGTGAACTCCTTTGTTTTGGTACACTTTGTACATTCTGTATGGACATTTTTACTTCTAAAGTCTCCACAAGTTATGACTTTCTATCTTCTAATGTTCCTTCTACCTCTGACATTTCTGTTTGCAAAGAGCCCTCACAGCCCTGACAGGAGATGTTCTAAAATCCCTTTCAGTAAGACCACCAAGGTTCTAAGGTCTCTTCCACTTTTAATATTCTAGAGTCAAAGATCAAACCCAAACCTGCCATTCTATTTGTAAAGGTCTCTTTTTGTTTGGACAAGCCCCTTCAGACTATGACAAATGGATTCTAAAGGCCCTCCAATTTGTTCTAAGCTCACTGTCAGCACCAATGCTGCCAGTGACCTTTATTCCAATGACCCTTCAATTGTTTCTGTGTTCTAAAATGCTTGCAAACGCTGATATCCTTTACTCTGCCTTTCATTTTCTGGTTTATTTCTTTCCTGGTTTAAATATTTTGAAAGCCCCCTTCTTTCCCTATTCTTGCAATTTGTGTAAAACTGGAGTTTCTTGTACTCGAGTCGTATCTCACTCTTCATGACCCCATTTGGGGTGTTCTTGGCAAAAATACTAGAGTGGTTTGTTATTTTTCCTTTTCCAGATGAGGAAATGGAGGCAAACAGGACCTTGTCCAGAGCCACCTAGGTAGTGTCTGAGGGCAGACTGAAATTCACAAAGACTTTGACTCCAAGGCACAGTAGCCTATCCACTGTACCACCTAGCAGTTCCCATAGTGTTTGATGCAATATACTTGGATTCCCCACCCCAAATTTGGAAGCTCATTTATGGCTTGTTCCATTTCTTTTACTATGATTGGGTTATTTTAATGCACTTATTTTTTGTTCTCTGCATCTAGTGTTTTATATTTTTTGCAAATATTTATTCATTTATGAGGTATGTTGGCAAATACCAGGACAAGAGTTTCTAGTCATTCCGTGCTATATATATATATACATATATATATATATATATATTTTTTTTTTTGCTGAGGCTATAGGGGTTAAGTGACTTGCCCAGGGTCACACAGCTAGGAAGTGTTAAGGGTCTGAGACCAGATTTGAACTCAGGTCCTCCTGACTTTAGGGCTAGGGCTCTGTCCACTGCACCACCTAGCTGCCCCTATACTCTTTCATTTATGATTCTGGCATTTACTTTTTCTTTTTCAAAAATAATACAACAATCTGGCCTCAGACACTTAACACTTTTCTAGCTGTGTAACCCTGGGCAAGTCACTTAATCCCAATTGCCTCAGCAAAAAATAATAAAATAAAATAATAATAATAATAGTCAATAATTTCCCTATTGTTTATTTGAAGCAGCCTGACCCTCACTATTTCAATTTTGACTCGGCTGATTATCTGAATTTCTCATTCTAAGAAGCTGCTTCTTTTCCAATATGTTTTTTTTTTTTTGGACACGTGTCACGTCTATTCTTGCTCTTTCCTTTTACTGATGAAAGTGTTTAAGAAGACAAGGGGTATCCCACGCAGGTCGAGCTTTGTGGAGTCCCCCAAATGTGTCATGATTGTATTGGATGAAAAGATAGACGGTTTCAATGACTTGCCCCGTGATCCCTGCCCCCCCCCTCCGGGTTCTCAGTGATTACACTGTCGGGGAGGAGGAGTACAGGAGGTGGAATTCCCTTCCCAGGCAAACCTGCCCAGTTATTCCAAAATCGGCTTCCTTCGGATCATTCTCAGATGGAGATCACAGCCAGTCTCGGGAGCAGCTTTCTTGGCACCCAGCACGCACAAGTTCGGGTACACCCCAAGCCCCACCCCTACACGCCTCGGACAAACAGCTGAGCCGCAACTGGCCCTGACCCCACCCTCCTCTCTAGGGCCCGCCCCCTACCCTGTCGTGAGCTCCGCCTCCCGATCACACTTCACAAGCCCCTGCCTCTGAGTTTTGTTTCCCGTGCTTATTGGGTCAGCGGGACCTGTCTTGCGCCCCCTTCTCACCCAGGCCCACCTTTGGGTGGAAAGAACTCAGGCTTTTCCACCGGCTGAGTGATCCGAGCCCTTACCCTGAGGGTGGAGGGAAACGTAGCTTCTGTTCCAAAAACACCACCTTAGGTCCTAAGGCCCAGTCCACCCAAATTCACTGGAAGTAACAGGGCTCCTCCCACCCACCATAGGTGGACAGCGCCATCCGTCTCGTTCATTGGCTGGGGTAAACCGCGCCTCCTGACGTAATGTCAGAGCATGCCTCGTTTCCCACTTTTGTCCAATCCCGCTCTCAAACGTTCTTCCGCCTCTCCCCGGCCATGATCCCCATTGTCCAATGGGCGGCTTTCCTTGCGTCTGTATGCGGCTGTGGGACTGCGCGTGCGTGAGTCGGATCTTTAAGCTTGTATACAGGAGATTGTATGTTTCCATCTATGTGTGTGCGCCCCTACACACCACCTCTGACCTGTGCTGCTCTTCTCACTCCTCCGCCTCCCACTACCCAGCTCGGGTCTATCTTCCTGCCAGTCGCCTCTGGCTGTCGAGGGGCGGAGGAGAGAGCCTCTGGTGCATTTCCACCCCCGCAGGTCCCAAAGGTGGGAACTTGTGGTTCCCTCCATCCCTTTTCTCCCTGGGGCTGAGAGGGAGGGCATCAGAGACCAGGAGAGGAGCCCGTATGGGAAACCATCCTTCCCATTGGCAGACACCCGATAAAACGGGACATTCCCATGTACATGATCGGGCAGTTTAAATTGGGCGTTATTCGTAAATCTGCATTCCTTGTGTTGCATTAAGTCCATAATCAGTTTTGATAATTGTTCATAATAAAACTTTTCAAAGGTGTCTGTGCTCTTTCCTGGCTCTGCTTTTGTACCTTTCCTTTAAAAACAAAACAAAACGAAACCAACTATCAGTCACCCTCGTTTTTTCCCCTTCCTGCAGTTCCTCTCTCCTTGACCTTTCACTCCAACGGTCAACTCCATTAGAAAAGAACCATAAAAACAGGACTTTCAGCAGATGGGTATTCTCAAAGAAAACAAATCCCCACATGGATCATGTCTAAAAATGTTATGTCTTATCCTGTATCTTGAGTATATGCCCCCTTTGTGTCAGAAGGTGGATTAAGTGGAATTGGTTATTGATCAGAGCTCTAAAGTCCTTAGGGCTGCAAAAACCATCTCTTTTAGGAATTTTACCCTTTTCCTTGTTGCCCCTTATCAGGGAAATGGATACAGACAGGGACTAGTTTTTTACAGCTCCCCATTTTAAATAACTGATAAGAGATAAAGGGTAGTTCTCATCTAAAACTTGTAACTGATTTAACTGGCTTTTAAAGACACTTTTAAAGAAAAATCTTTAACAAAAAATGTTTTTGCAAAAGTTTTTATCATCCTTTCTGTTTATCACTCTGCTTTGCAATGGAATAATAGCAACAATAACAGAATAAAACTCTAAAAATTGTTACACATGATCTATTGGACAAATTCCTAATCTGGTCAAGTTCTGATATACATGTGCCATTCTGAATTTTCTGCCTATGCTCTCTTTTGGATGAGATGTGTGCCATGATCATCTGCAGCCCTCTGAAGTTTGGTTTATCATCAAGTTAATTAGAATTCTAAGATCTTTAAGACTTGCTCATTTCCCTCTCTGGAATACCACCTAAGTTGTTCTTCTAGTTTTGTTCATTTCTCTGATTATCTAATCAGAAACCTTCCCTGTTTCCTCTGAAACTATTAATTTCCTTACATCTTATGGAGGCAACTATCTTTCAATATATTAGACACCACAGTTTGTTTAATCATTCCCCAATAGGTGGATACTCCCTTAGTTTCAGTTTGGGACTATTATGGAAAAAAACTGCCATAAATAATTTTGTATGTGGGTGCTCTTGCAATAAGCCTAGTAATGCTATGGGCTTTGGTTAAAGTGTATGCAATTCATTAACTTTGGAGGACAGTTTTAAATTGCTTTCTAGAGTGGTTGGACCAATTCACATCTCCACCAACAGTGCATTAGTATGCCTATTTTCCCCATTACATCTCCAACTTGGTCATTTCCACTTTTTCAATTCTGATGAGCGTGAGGTAGAATCGCTGATTCCCAAATTGAAACATTGGTATTTCTTTAATTATTAGTAATTTGGAGAATTTTCT
Organism: Myrmecobius fasciatus; assembly: GCA_023553655.1. Classification (NCBI taxonomy): domain Eukaryota; kingdom Metazoa; phylum Chordata; class Mammalia; order Dasyuromorphia; family Myrmecobiidae; genus Myrmecobius; species Myrmecobius fasciatus. Next base: position 7,468 of record JAJPUD010023729.1, read on the forward strand.
CATATGATTATTGATACTTTGAATATCTTCTTTTGGAAACTGCCATTTGACCATTTTATCTCCTGGAGAATGGCTCTCACTCAAAAATTCAAACCAATTCTTTATATATCATGGATATGGAAGACTTAACAGAGAAATTTACTGCAGTGATTTTTCCACTTACACATTTCCATTCTCATTAAAAACGTATTAGATGGGGCAGCTAGGTGGCGCAGTGGTTAGAGCACCAGCCCTGAAGTCAGGAGGACCTGAGTTCAAATCTGGTCTCAGACACTTAACATTCCCTAGCTGTGTGACCCTGGGCAAGTCACTTAACCCCAATTGCCTCAGCAAAAAACAAAAAAAAAATGTATTAGATTAGCTTATGCAAAACTTTTTTGGGTTTCCATAATCAAAATTGTCCATTTTTATTTTGGGATCTTTCCTATTGCTTGTTTCAACCAATTAATTATTGAACATTTATTAAGCACCCACTATGTGTCAGGCATTATGGTAAGTCTGGGGATATAAAAAGTCAATAAATAGTTACTGCTCCCAAAGAGCTTGCAGTCTAAAAGGGGGAGACAATGTGCAAACATATATGCAAAACAAATTATATAGAGAACAAATAGGCAATAACAGAACAACAGCAAAAAGAAGGCACTAGAATTTAGAGAGGTTGAGGAAGGCTTCCAGTAAAAGAGAATTTTATTTAGAATTTAAAAGGAAGTCAGGGAAATCATTCATGTGAATGGAGACATTGGAGGAAAGACAGAAAATGACCAGAGCACAGAGGTGGAGTGTCTTGTTTGTGGAAGATCCAGGAGGCCAGTGTTGCTTGGTGGAAGAGTATGTGTTTAGAGAGTAAAGTATTAGAAGCCTGGAAAGGTAGGAGGAGACTTCTGTTATAAAGGGCTTTGAATATCAAACCGAGCATTTTGAATTTGATTCTGGAGTTGATATAGAGCCTCTGGAATTTATTGAATATGCTGGTGACATGGTTGGGCAAAAGATGAAATGACTGAGGAAAACTCAAGTTCGAGCTTCAGAGCATATCAATTTATTAAGCAATGCATACCAATGGCCCAACAAATCTGGACAAGGCCCCTTCCTCACCTTAGGGCTAAACCCAATACAGGACTTTTCTACATTAAAAACAATTAATCAAAAAAGGCAAATTAATTAAAAGAAAACATTGCGGGGGGGGGCAGCTAGGTGGCACAGTGGATAGAGCACCAGCCCTGAAGTCAGGAGGACCTGAGTTCAAATCTGGCCTCCGACACTTAACATTCCCTAGCTGTGTGACCCTGGGCAAGTCACTTAACCTCCACTGCCTCAGCAAAAAGCAAAGAAAAGAAAAGAAAACAGTGCCACACCAGATAATCTAATTTCTAATTGGTTCTAAGATGAAAGACTTTCCAAGTTGGGAAGAGAATGAACAGGTACAATTCCCTGAATTCAGAAAAAGAGGTGTCCCACTTCCCCAAGGTGTCTGGAAACAATCACAGGTACTTAGAAACAATTAGTATGGGGCTAGTTTTTAGATGAAGACATAGGGGTTACTTGAGATGTACAGTTGTGAGAGAACTCCTTGCATCAGTCTTTGGGTCTGACTGGCTTTCTGGTCAGCATAACTTAGTTCTTCCGCTAAGGGTCTTTAAGCAATAGGTAGCAGTGGTCCTGCTTCCTGATCACACGTGGTTAGGTTCAAACAATGGAATAAGATTTTCTCCCAAATCCCACCATTAAATAAAAATTTCTCACAAGACAGAATTTAGACTAGACCCATAATTGAATTGGAAGAGAACTGAGCTAGCCTCATAATTGAGGCATAAGATGGAGTCACAATTCCCACAATTAGCAATTGCTGTCCTAATTTTCTCAGTTTCCTCAGTGGGGGAATGGAGAATGGCTTGCATTGGGGAGAAATCTGAGGCATGCCAAGCCACTAGCAAGCAATCACAGTAATGTTGGTGTGTGGTGATGACAGCCTACGCTCCAATGGTGGTGTTGCCAGAGAAGGGAGTGTGTTGGAGAGATGGGTACAAAGGTGGGATTGTCAGGCTTTGGCAACAGATTAGAAAAGGTATAAAATGAAAAACAGTGAGGAGGGAGCATGATTCCTAAGTTGTGAGCCTGAGGAACTGGAAGGAAGGTTGTTAACTTCTACAGTAGCAGGAAAAGTGTGTGTGTGTGTGTGTGGGGGGGGGTGCCATTCTGGACATTCTGGGGTTTAAATGCTTCCTGGGAAATCAGTCTGAGATGTCTGAAAATAGTGATGAGAGATTGGTGATCATCAGAGAATTTGGGGCAAGATAGGTAGATTTGAGAGTCACTATCATATATTGCTTAATCATGACCTTAACCTAAAAGGTCTTATTTTCCTTGTTTTTTCTGATTTTTTGGTCTATATGCAATTTCAGCTTTTCAGGTTTCAGAGCACTTTTTATTAAATGTGTTTTTAACAAACTGACTCTTGCCTTTGAGTTAATTGAGAATTGTAGCAACTGTGTGTTTGGTTGTTATGTTGCATATCTAATCTGTTCCGCTGATCAAGCTCTTTATTTTCTCAGCAGTACAAAATTATTTCAGTAGTTACTATTTTGTAGCATACTATTGTTTCTGCTACTGATAAAACTGCTCCTTATGACCCTTTTAGATTACTAAACTTGAAGTTCTTGACCTTTTGTCCCTCCACTTGTATTTCATTTTTATTTTTTCTAACTCCATAAAATAATACGTTGGAAATTGGATTTATAGGGTGTTAAATACCATAGTTTACGTAATAGTATCTATTTAGTTATATTGGCTTGACCTATCCATGAGCACTGGAATATATTTCCAGTTATCTGAGTATGTCTTGATTTCTGCAAAAGTATTTCATAGTTGGATTTAATTTCTGGGTGCTTCTTGGTAGGTACAATCCCAAATATTTTCTAGCATCTGTAGTTAATTTGAATTTCTCCTTCTAGCTCTTCCTGTTAGGTTCTGCGAGCATCATACTATACTGCTGCTAGTTTCCAGGAATTTATCTCATATCCTGCAACTTTACTGAATTTATTAGTGGTTTCATTTAATTTTTGGTTAATTTTGCAGAGTTACCAATATAAATAATATTGTCTGCAAAATCACAGGGGAGTGGGCAAAGTGCTTCTCCCCATGGATCAGTTATCTATACAAATTTATAAGGTTTTTCATAAGTTCATAATCAGAATTACATAAGTCAGGTTATAGATCAAACTACTTATAGGGCTCACAATGGACTAATTTTGAAAGGGGAGATTTATATGCCACCAATGTAACCAAGAGAGCTTAAACATAACAAAAATTATCATCAATATTAAGTCTCCTTTTATCCTGGTAATCTACTCCCAATGTCCATTTAATTAACACATTTTGAATCCCAGATGTTCCATGTCGTCAACTGGTCCCTGGATATCTTCTTTTGGGCATTCCAGAACTAACAAACATCATTCTCCAGACAACTTTGAAGGGGACTCTGCTTCTCTGGTTCCAAAGTCACTTGTGCAGGTTCCTAGATAATTCTCCTAGAAATAAGACTTAAAGTAATTTAGTAGAATCTCCTAAATTTGGTTCTCCAAACTTGAAGCTTCAGAGAATTTTGGTTTGTTTGCTTGTTTTTAAATATGCAATTTGCTGTTTTTATCTTTGCCTAAACCCTGTACCTGATATAAGAATCTTAAAAGCTGTCAAATAAGAGCACCAGCCCTGAAGTCAGGAGGACCTGAGTTCAAATCTGGTCTCAGACACTTAACATTCCCTAGCTGTGTAACCCTGGGCAAATCACTTAACCTAAATTGCCTCAGCAAAAAGCAAAAAAATAAAAAAAATAAAAAACTATCAAATAAACTCTTCTGCCTTTCAAAATTATCATACTTGAAAATGGGGGATAATTTCATTTTCTTTACAGCTATCAATACAATTTTATATGTAAAATCCTTAGTCCAAATTAGAGAACTTTTTACTAAAACATATCCAAAGCCTGAATTTCCATAGTGGATGCATTTGAAAACCAATCATATATATGTGTATACAGTTCTTAGAGAAAATAGTCTAATCCTGTTGCTGTCTCAAAATTTACAGTTCTATTTAATTAAAATACTCTTGCATTATATCTTTGTCTTATTACCTTGTCTAATTCCCCTTTTGGAGGAAATTGTCCCTATTTTAAAACGTGACCACAAATACAAGTTAAAATTATAAAAAAAATCATATTTACATTTTATTATATTAATTCAAAGATGTTTCAGTATCAATCTCTATATTAATAGACTTAGTATTGCACTTATACAATTTTACTGCTCACATGCCCTGATTATAGAAATTTGCTATGAAGGGAAAAAGGGACATAGTTCTAATAATATCATACCATAGCAGGGGGAAAACTCCTTTACCTCTGTTTGATTCCAGCAATGAGTCATATCTGACAATTAATCATGTAGTATCAAAAACAAGGCTTAGGATTAAGAGGGGGGGAGGGAAGGAGGGAAGAAATGAAAAAACACAATGGAAAAACTGAGTCAAGAGGATCCTATTTACTTTAGGTCATGCCAAAGTTGGCTCCCAAACTTTTCCCAGTCATAGAGTTCGCCTTTACCAGTTCTTAGACTACAGAACATGTCATTTTCCACTACTGGTTTCATTACAATTCAGACAACCATCCATATAATAATCAAAACTCAAAACAATATCAAATTATAGTCCTGAGGAGTTTTATCTCAAATAGCAAAATTTCACTAATCACGACATAGAGTTTGAATATCTTTATTCATGTTTCCCTGGCAGTTAACATTTCATTTATTCTTTACTTATAAATTGAAACAAACCACCTTCTGGAGTTTCAGACAGATGGAAATATCTGATAATTGACTCAATGAATGTATTGAAGTTGCATCTTTAAACCACCCTAATACAGTTTGATAATTTTTATAATTTATAGCCAAAACTTTTCAAATGAAAACTTGCTCTATATTATAGTAAATTTCTTATTATTTGTTTTAAAACAAAATATACTCCATTAAATACTTAATAGTTTTCAAATATCTGTTTTATTACATTCTTTCAAAATTTCAACTCACAAGCTAACAGCATCTAGATTAAAAAAGTTATTTGCCTAACTGCATTTCTGATATAATTTCCCAAATTTCATAATATAAGAGAATTTTGAAATACAATGGTAACATATACAATATGCATTTACATGAAACAAAACTTATTACCCGTCAGATGATGTCACTTCAGCCAAATGCATTTCCAAATTATCCCATGTAAAAAAATTAATCTTAACATGTTTGTATTTTAAACTAATCATATCTAAAATCCACTTTAGCGTTATCAAGAAGAGAACAATTATATCAATTAAAGAAATAGTAATAATATTTGTTGAGATTTAATAGTGCTTACTATATGCTAGTCACACTATTAAACACTTCATAATCTCTATATCAGTTGATTTTTACAACAGCCCTGGGAGGTTGGTGCCATTATTATTTTCCTCTTTACAGATTAGGAAACTGAGGCAAACAGAAATAAAATTATTTGCTTAAAATCACACAGCTAATAAATTTCTGAGACCAGAATACAATTCAGGTTTTCCAACATTTTTCCCCTAGTACCTTTGTTTTAGAACCTGACCTGAGATGAGAGAAATTAACAGGGTCAGAGGGGGAAATTCTATGAATTGGAAAGTCAAAAGGGGGTTAACAAGAGGCAGCTGTTTAAGCTAAACATGCATGTTAAAATATTGAATTACAAATTTTCTCTCTCCCTCCTTCCCTTTCCCTCTCCCTAAGATGGTAAGCAATATGATATAGATTATATATGTGCAGTTTTGTAAAACATTCTCGTGTTCGTCATGTTGTGGAGGAAGAAACAAACCAAAAGGGGAAAAAAAACAAAGAAAGTGAATAGTATGGCTTCAATTTCTATTCAGACTTCACCAGTACCTTCCCTTGATATGAATAGCACTTTTCAAATGTGTCCTTTGGAATAGTTTTAGATTACTATGTCATTCATAGTTTATCATCTTACATTGTTGCTGTTACTGTGTACCATGTTCTCTTGGCTCTGCATACTTCAATTTGCAACAGTTCATATAAAATTTTCCAGGTTTTTCTGAAATCTGTCTGCTCATCATTTCTCATAGCACAATCATATTCCATTACATTCATACATCCCAATTTGTTCAATCATTCCCCAATTGATGGGCATCCCCCCAATTTCCAATTCTTTCCAAAACAAAAAGTTGCTATAAACATTATTGTATGTGTGGATCCATTCCCCTACTTTTTAACCTCTCTGGGATATAGACCTAGTAGTGGTATTGCTGGAGTGATATGCACAATGTAATTGCCCTTTGAGGATAGTTACAAATTGTTCTCCATATTGGTAAACTGTGTAGTTGTTTAAAAATTTACTCTTGAGATTGCTTATAAACTAATTGCCTTCCTTTTATGGCAAGTGAAAGATAAAATGACTTTGGAAAACAAAAGTTAAATCTTTTGAGCATACCACTTTATTAAGCAATACATGCCAATTGCATAATAAATCAGGACCAGACCTCCTCAGCTTAGGTCTGGACTCTGAATACAGGGGAGAGACAGACTTTTGTATATTAAATACAATCAATCAAATAAGGCCAATTAATTAAATAGAAACAATACAACCCCATGTCATGATCTCTAATTGGATAAAAGATCAGAAACCTTTCAAGGGGTGAATGGGGAGAATGAATAGGTGCAATTCCCTGGATTCAGAAAAGGAGTTGTCTGTCTTACTCCCTAAGGATGCATAAAGAATTAAGGGAACATGGAAACAATAACTAATTGATCAGCATGGGGGTCAGTTTTCAGTTAAGAAATATAGATTGTTTGTGATATACAATTGTAAAAAAATAATTAAATAAACTTGCATCAGTCTTTGAACTTGACTGAGTTTCTAGTAAGTATAACCTAAGTCCTTAGTTCTCTAAGCAGCAAGAAAAGGTGGTTCAATTTCCCACCCATACAGGGCTAGGTTCAAAGAATACAATAAGATTTTCTCCCAATTCCTACAATTGAATAAAGTTTTTTTTTCACAAGAAAGAAATTGGACTAGACTTACAACTGAATAAAAATTAAGCTAGGTCCACAATTGAGTCATAAAATGGAGTCAGTGTGGTTCACTCAGTTTCTACAATTAAACACTTGATGAACTAATTCTCTCAATTTTCCCTCTTGATTTATGAAGGTCTGGGCAACTTTCTGTCCTCACCATGGACCACTTATTTATAAAGGCAAATCTATAAGGTTTTTCATAAATGCATAATCAAAATTACATGTCAGGTTATAGATCAAATTACTTAGAGGGCTCACAGTGTACTAATTTTGAAAAGGGAAATTTAAATGTCCCCAAATTAAGCAAGAGAGCTTAAAAAGAACATGAAAAGTGATCATCACTAAATAGGTTCATGATCTAGATATAAAGAGTGATATTATAAGCAAATTAGAGAAACATAGGATAGTTTACCTCTCAGACCTGTGGAGATGGAATAAATTTATGTCCAAAGAAGAACTGGAACTCCTAATTGAACACCAGATAGATAATTTTGATTATATTAAGTAAAAAAGTTTCTGTACTAACAAAACTAATGCAGACAAGATTAGGAGGGAAGCATCAAATTGGGAAATCATCTTTACATTTAAGGGTTCTGATAAAGGTCTCATCTCTAAGATATATAGAGAATTGTCTCACATTTATAAGAATTCAAGCCATTCTCCAATTGATAAATGGTCAAAGGATATGAACAGACAATTTTCAGAGGATGAAATTAAAACTATTTGTAGTCATCTGGAAAGGCGCTCCAAATCACTATTGATCAGAGAAATGCAAATTAAGACAACTCTGAGGTACCACTACACACCTGTCAGATTGGTTAAAATGACAGGAAAAGATAACGATGAATGTTGGAGGGGATGTGGGAAGACTGGGACACTGATGCATTGTTGGTGGAGCTGTGAACGGATCCAACCATTCTAGAGAGCAATTTGGAGCTATGCTCAAAAAGTTATCAAACTGTGCATACCTTTTGACCCAGCAGTGTTTCTATTGGGCTTATATCCCAAAGAGATCATAGAGGAGGGAAAGGGCCCCACCTGTGCCAGAATGTTTGTGGCAGCCCTTTTTGTAGTGGCTAGAAACTGGAAACTGAAGGGATGCCCATCAATTGGAGAGTGGCTGAATAAATTATGGTATATGAATGTTATGGAATATTATTGCTCTGTAAGAAACGACCAGCAGGACGATTTCAGAGAGGCCTGGAGAGACTTGCATGAACTGATACTGAGTGAAATGAGGAGATCATTGTACACGGCAACAACAATACTATATGAGGAGCAGTTCTAAGGGACATGACTCTCTTCAACAATGAAATGCTTCAAACCAATTCCAATTGTTCATTGAAGAAAGCCATGTACACCCAGAGAGAGGGATGTGAAATGTGGACCACAACATAACATTTTCATGTTCTCTATTGATGTTTGCTTGCATTGTATTTCCTTTATCGGATTATTCTTTTTGTAGATACGATTTCTCCTGAACAAAAAAAAATGATGTGTGGCAATAACTATACATATATTCGATTTCTTAAGTATTCTAACATAATTATCATGTAGTGGATATCCTGCTATCTAGGGGAGGTGTGGGGAGCAGGGGGGGAAATTTGTAACAGAAAGCTTTGTAAGGGTTAATATTTAGGAATTACCCATACATATGTTTTGCAAATAAAAAGTATTAATAAAATTTTTTAAAAAATGAAAAGTGATCATCAGTATTAAGTTTACTTTTATCCTGATAATCCAGTGTCCACTATGTACTAATTAGCACATTTTGAGTCCCAGATGTTCCATGTCCCTGGAAATCTTCACTTGGACATTCTGGAATTAATATCATTCTCAGGATAGCTCTGAAGCTTTGCTTCTCTGGCTCCAAATCACTTGTGGAGGTTCCTAGATAATTCTAATAATAAGATTTAATGAAATTTTGTTCAGTGATACCTTTTCATGTTACTGAAAACAATTTGCATAACATTAGAATTAAATTCATTTGCAAATCCAACTGATCCCAAGAGTGTTTTTTTTTCCTTCAGAATCTGATTTATGTTTCACTCAATTTTTTTCCTAAAAAAGAAAAAAAAAGCTTTTGACAAAATACACCTAGTTTTTGAAAACACTAGAAAGAATGGGAATAGAGGTTTTCTTAAAATAATTAGTATCTATCTGAAACCAAGAGAAAGCATCATTTGTAAAGGGAATAAGCTAGAAGCCTTTCTATAAACATTAGGTTGAAACAAGGTTGTCTATTAATATCATTACTAAATATTGTACTAGAAATGTTAGCTATAGCAATTCCAAAAAAAAGAAGTTGATGGAATTTGTTTTTTTTTCTTCTGATACTGAGCTATTTAAACCTATTTCTTCTTTTGTTTATCTGAGTTTGGAAAAGTAATTCTTCTATAAGCAACCTAAGCCCACTGATTTTTCCCTTTGTACCTTTTATACTATCCCTTTATACTTTTAAGAGCGGACATCTTGTACTTGACATAATTTCCTCCCACAAAACCATAAAGACAGACTGTATGACCGAAGTGATTCAGGCCAATTCCTTGTGATGGAGAGAGCCATCTGCATCCAGAGAGAGGATTGTGGGGACTAAGTGTGGATCACAACACCTTTTTTGTTGCTGTTTGCATGCTTTTTGTTTTCTCTCTCATTTTTCCCCCTTTTTATCTGATTTTTCTTGTGCCGTATAATAGGTGTGTGTGGGGGGATGTGGAAGAATTGTACATGTTTAACATATATTGGATTGCTCACTATCTAGAGGAGGGACTAGGGGAAGGAGGGAGAGAAAAATGTGGAATGGGAGATTTTGCAAGGATGAATGTCGCGGACTGTCTTTGCATGTGTTTTGAAAATAAAAAGCTACAAAAAAAAAGACAGACTCTATGCCTTATGAAATCAGGTGAATAGATGAGGTGGCCTCTGGGTTGCTAATTTAAAAATTTATAATGTCCCCTTTTATCCACAATATTTCAACTTAAACCCGTTTTTAAAAAAAAATGTAGCCTCATTAGTCAGGGTATTCTTTTCCCCTGCTTTGTATGATGAGAAAGTCCGTTGACATTCAGCAAATATGAAATTGTATTAGGACAGAATAGTTAAGGAATGTTTGGCCTAATAACATCATCCCTAGTAACAACCTCTCTCCACACCCACTAGATACAGTATCCCATTGACTTTTTGGGGCATCTCCTTTCTGTCCCATATCCTTCTTTTGCATATCCCAGCCCTGGTGGGCCAGTCTGATGTATCTGGCTATCACTTCCACCCTTCCCTCCATTTTAATTTTTAAAATTTTAAAGTTTTTATCAAATTTTATTTTTTCCAATTACCAAACATTTATTTTCTTGCTCTCCATCTCCCCTGCTTCCATTGGGGAGAAAAACAGAAAAAGAAAAAAGAAAGAAGAAAGAAAAAACAAAGGAAGGAAGAGAGGGAAGAAGGGAAAAAGGGAGAGAGGAAAGAAGGAAGGAAGAAAAGAAAATGTAACCTTTAAAACAAATCTGTGTTATTACATGATCCAGATATTTGCATTGACCATGTCCAGAATTGCATGCGTCCTTCTACGTATTCAGCTGAGCACCTCTCTGTCAGAAAGGAGGTAGCCTACTTCATCAAAAAGCTAGTCCTATGAAATCAAGGATGATCCTTGTATTAACCAGCATTCTCAAGTGTTTCATAATTATTTAAGATAGATAAGCTGGGGCTCTGTCATTCTCCCCAGCAATATGGCTGGACTTTCTTCAGGTTGACACAGAACTGCCCCCTGCCCCAAGATCTCTTCTTGAACATCGTAAAACAGAAGCCTCCACGATGGCCACCTACCTCAAGAAGGCATTGGAAGGAGCTGGTGAGAAGTAACCGATTGCCAAACCAAATTCTGTGTAGTGGCAGGGGTCTGGATCCGGATGCAAAAGTCAGCCCTGCCAGTTCTCAGTTGTGGGAATCTGACCCATTCTCTTTCCCTCTTGGTCCTCAGTTCTCCATCTGTGAAAATGAATGAGCATGTGCTAGGTCATCTCGAATCCTTGTGCCTACTCTTAATGTTTGACTCTTGGACCAAGACTGGTAGGCCCCTGAAGGTGGGTCAGTGGTGACAGAACTGTTACCTTTGGAGCCAAAGAGTCTGAGCTCAGATGTAAATCCTGTTCCTTCCTAGTTGTTTGACCTGAGAGAGAAGTCCCTTTCCATCTCTGGTCCCTAGTTTCATATTCCATAAAATGAGACAAGCATCTTAGATGGTCTGGTCTCTAAGGGTCTCTTTGAGCTCCCATATTCAGTTATCCTCGGGATTCTTAAACAATGGCTGGTGGATATTCTGGGACTTTCTGTTTCCTTCCAAATAGGAATAAGCACTAATTGGGATGAAACGACCTGAATTCAAATGTGAGCCTCCTTTTCTGCCTCTGTAAGATGAACGGTTGATGTTCGATAATCTGGAAGGCCCTTTCCAGCTCTCCATTATATGATAATAAGGTTAGTAAGGAGAATTTTTTCCTACTTGAGTAAATGCATGTTTCTCTATGTGGTCATGGAAATGATATCCTGGGGCAGAGGTGGGAGTTAGGAGAGGGGGAAGGTGGGTTCAGTCTGCCCCAACACGTGTTGTGTGTTCCATCAGGATTATTGGGGAAAGGCAGCTAGGTGGCACAGTAGATAGAGCACCAGCCCTGAAGTCAGGAAGACATGAGTTCAAATATGGCCTCAGACACTTAACACGTCCTAGCTGTGTGACTCTAGGCAAGTCACTTAACCCCCCCCCAAAAAAAAAAAAAAGATTATTGAGGAAAAAACTAGGAAGTCATCAACATATTTCACTGTGAAGTGGGTGACTAAAGCACGTGCAGCACCTTTCACAGAATACTGGAATGTGAAAGGGTGTGTTCCACAGTCCAAGAGGAACGAATGATGCTTGATGGAAAGAAGCAGTAGCAGGTACAAAGGGCCCCTTTTTCATTAATCTACCCATACCCTAACCAGGACATGCACAGTCCTCAAAGACTCATTTTAGTGAATAAAGATGGGAGAAATCATTTCTTGGTCAAAGGCACAGTAA
>JAJPUD010023730.1:0-19614 GCA_023553655.1 Myrmecobius fasciatus
AGGGGGAAGTGAAAGTAATGGAACCTGATAAATAGGGAGTGGGAGTCTACACAGCCCACACACTCAGCCTCCTACTCCCACCTCCAACTCCCAGCATCTGGCTCTCAGCCTTCCGACCTCCTGCTCCAGCTTTCAATTTCCAGCTCCAAACCTGGTCTTTGTCCTCCATGGCACTGGCCCTGATGCTGGCCTTCCTGGCCCTCACTGTCTGCAGCCCAGGCACCCAAGGTACTGGTGGAACAAGACAAAGTGTTTTAGCAGTCCTTGAAGTCAAAGCAGGGACCAGGGAGGATGGGAAAGGAGGAGGGCATCCGTGCGAACAGAAAGGAGGCCCCCAAAGAGAGGGGAAATCTTTTAGATTGGCAAGGGCTTTTATTCAGAGTTTTCCAACCTTTCCCTGGCATTTTACTTCTGGAGCAGAGGGGAGCAGAGCAGATGCTCGGGTCAAAGTTCTCAGCCAGCTTGGACTGAATCTCTACCCCAATTCCTGGACTCCTGTGTTTTCCCTACCTTTCAGGTAGTGACAGTGGAGCTCTGGACTGCTGTCTCAAGTACAGTCAGAAGCAGATTCCAGCCACTATCATCAAAAGCTACAGGCGGCAAGAACTCAACCAGGGCTGCATCATCCCGGCCATAATGTGAGGGCACAGCTCTGGGAACAACAATGGGGATAGGGGTCAGAGGAATGGGGTTGAGAGAGGAAAGCCTCTTAGACATGGGTGGAAGGAGAAACTATACTGGGGGTGGAGATAATGAACTAGGATCTGGGCTCATCTCTGTCGAACATGGTCCCTACAGATTTACTCCCTGGAAAAAATCACAGGCAGATCTGTGTGCTGACCCCTCGATGAAATGGGTGCAAGACCTGGTGAAGCGGCTTGACAGGCATGGGGGAACCCTGCCAAAACCCAAGCCCCGGACCTGCAAAAAAGATAAGGAAAACTCCAAGCAGGGAAGGAAGGGCCGAGACACCAAGGGTTGCAAGAGGTGAGGGACAGGGCTTCAGGTGGAGACAGTGGGGGGAGAATGCAGGGCAGCGGCTGTGTGAAGGGTAAGTGGCATAGACCAGCTCCCTTCACCTTTTTCCTCTCTATTCTTCCCTTTCAGGACTGAACAGACCAAAGTCTCCAAAAGAACTACTACCCAGTGATAGCATTCAAGACTCCATTGACCCCTGGTTCCCTCACTGCTCTCCTACCAGGGTCTGAGCTACAGTATTCAGGTTATGGAAAAGACTTAGCTGTGACTCCTAGTTCTTGTCCCTCGTCTGCCTAGCTCACCCAGAGATACCCTGTTTTTTATGCTTTGACTTTTCTATCTATGTTCCCAGGGCCTTTAAAGCCTAGAGCTGCAGCAAGAATTCCCAGAGCAAGGTACTGGCCCTTGCTGGGAAAAGTTTCCCCAATCCTCCCCTGGGACCTGGTTCTGGTTCCTATCCCTGCCCTGGCCTTTCCCCATAGCCTATTCCTGCTGGGAGTCAAGAATGACTGGTCCCTCTCCCCAGTGTAAATATTTTCTGCATCTTCATTCAATAAAGAGTTTGAATTCTCAAGTTTTTGCCTTCTACCCTCTCTTGTGAGTGTGTTGCTGTATATGACTGTATTATGTACACACATCTATGCATACATGTGTAGCAAATATAAATACATGTATATATCCATATACCTGTGTGAAGTCAACACATGTCTATATTGTAAATATATATATATATATATATGTCTATATGCATGTACATGACTTTTGCCTGCATGCATATGAGCTAAGGAAATCTCACATTTTGCCTGCATGTATATATGGTATGGTGATGTCAATTCAATTTGACGTTGATTAATTGACTATTCTATGCTGAAACAAGGTCCTAAACTATGGGGTGGGATATATACATACAAGATAGTCCTGCCCACAAGGAGCTTATAATCTAGTAGCAGGCTATGACATATTGATAATATAAAACAATATAACAAAATAATATCAAATTCATGAGAAGTGAAATAGAGACATATAATGTATATATAAGCCAAGGTTCCAAGAGGGCCAATGATGAAACATGTCACCTACCTCTTAATGGAGAGGAAAAGGACTTAAGATGCAGAATGAGACATACATTCCCAGACATAGCTCATGTAAGGATTTGTTTTTCATATTTGTTACAGGAGTTTTATTTTTCTTTCTTTTCCAGTGGGGTGGAGGAGGCTGGAAAAAGAAAAAGGGCAGGAATAGAACTCCCCCACCACGGAAATAAAAAGAAAATAAACAAGGGGGAAAATAACTTTATCATTCCTTGTGTGGGATCAAGTAAAACTTTGGGAAATAAGCAGTTTGAGATGGGCTTTTATAGGAAAAGAAGGAATTCAAAAGATCCAGGAAGACTGTTCAGACAGAAAACATAGGAAAAAGATACAGGCATGTACATACTGTGTGAATCCCTAGGGACAATTCAATTTGGCTGGAGCATCAGAGTTTGTGGCGAGGAGCAGCACAAATCAGGGCTGGAAAGACAAACAAAAGAATGTGGATTGTATTTGATAGGCAATAAAGAGAAAGAAAGTTTTTGACATGACTATACATATGACATGACCGGGTTGCCATAGGAGGTATAGATTGAATGGGCAAGAGAAAAGGAATAGGAATAGCTAAAAGAGATTTTGGCCAGAAATCTTGAAGGTTTTTTCCTCCCAGACTAGGTTAAAAAAATACCCACTTCCTCAGGCAAACTGATACCTGATGAAGACTTTAATTTAAAATGGCCTGGGTCTCCCACTGCATCCAGGGTCATCTCCAGTTGTCCTGAACTATATCTGGTCACTGAACCCAGAGGGCTCTGGAGGAGAAAGTGATCTTGCACTGGCCTCCCTCACTTAAATCCAATTCACTTACATGTCTCTTCCCTGATGTCATGGTCCTCTTTGAGAATGAAGGACAAGCAACTTCAAGGGGATACTGCAGTAGTTTGTGCAAGTGATAACAAAGGTCTGCAATAATAACTCACATTTTAATACCATCCTACCAATAATGTGGAAAGTGTAAGAATTATTAACCCCCAATCCACTCCACGACTACCACCACCATTTTACAGGTGAGGAGAATTAAGATCTGTGAGTTTAAATGCCTTGTTCATGATCAAACAACTTGGAGATCTGAGTGAACCCAGGTAATATGCCATGATGGATAAAATGATGATCTTATAATTGGGAAAACTTGATTTCAAATTTTGCTTAAACTCTCTTCAAATATGGCTTCTGACATCATTGTTCAATAGAAATTTCTTACTCCAAAGTTATTTTTTGTCTCAATTACCAAGTCTAATGACTTTTTCTCAAGTTTCATCCTTTTTGATGTTTCTGCAGCCTTTGATGCAGTCCATCATCCTCGCCTTCTGGCTACTCTATCCTCTTCAGGTTTCTAGGATACTGGTTTCTCCTGGTTGTTCTCCAGCTAACTGACCTCTCCTTCTCAGTCTCCTGTTCCATATCTTCATCTAGTTTATAGGCCACTAATTGCTTGTCAACTTGGGGAAGAGATGGAGGAAGGGACAAAAATTGGAACTGAAGATCTTTCAAAAAACAAATGTGAAAATTGTCTATATATAGGGAAATTGGGAAAAAATATACTATTAAACAAATAAATTTTCAAGTTCTCTCCTGGACTCTATTCCGTTTTGCTGTTATAGTATTTCACATGGTAAAGTTATCATTTCCCAGGGATTCAATTATTTTCTCTATGCAGACGATTCCCAGATTTACAGATCTAGCCCGGAGCTAGACAACACCCACATCCATAACCATCTCTTGGATATATCAGATTAAACATACCATAATCATCTAAAACTCAACATGTCCAAAACAAAACTAATTAACTCTCTTCGTAAACTCCTCCTTTTCCCACAGATTTTCTACTGCTATCAAAGGCACCACCATCCAGTTATAACCACTGTCTTATCCTCAGCTCACTGAAACTCACTGCCTATATTAAATCCATTATCAACTCTTATTTTAACCTTCTTTTATCTCTCTGTTCACATAACTACCACTTTAAACAGCCTCTCATCCCCTTTCTCCTGGACTATTACAATAATCTAATTGGTCTCACTGTCTCAGGTCTCTCCTTCCAATCCATCACGCACTAATCTATCAAAGCAATCTTCCTAAAACACTGACCTGACTACAACAATAAAATCTCCCTGTTCAGTAAATTCTAGGAGCTCCTTATTACATCTAGGACCAAATACAAAATCTTCTCTTTGGCATGTAAAGCTCTTCATGACCTTCCTATCTTTCTAGTATTTTTAAGAATTTACTTCACATATATCGTTTGTGTAGATAAGATTTTTCTTGCACAACAATGATAAGTTTAGAAATATGTATACATATATTCGATTTGCCAATATTTTAACATAATTAACATGTAGTGGATATCCTGCCATCTAGGGGAGGGGTGGGGAAGTTGGGGGGAAAAATTTCTAACGGAAAGCTATGTAAGTGTTATTGTTGAAGAATTACCCACACATATGTTATGCAAATAAAATAAAATTTTATAAAAAAAAAAAAAGAATTTACTTCACAGTCCAGTTACACTCTAGATTACTTGCTGTTCCTCACGCACAACTCTCCACCCTTAACCCTGTACCTGTTTGGTGGCTGTCCCCATACTTGGAACACTTTCCCTCCTCACTTTCAATTTCTAGTTTGCCTGGTTTGCTTTAAAATTCAGCTAAAGGATTTCAGGAAAGCCTGGAAAGACTAACAAGTGAAGTGAGCAGAACCAGTAGAATATCGTACACAGTAACAGTAACACTGTGCAAAGATCAACTATGTTTGACCTAGATCTTTTGAGAAATACAATGATCTAACTCGATTCCAATAGACTCAGGATAGAAAATGTTATCTACACCCAGAGAAAGAATTATGAAATCTGAATGCAAATTGAAGCACACTATTTTCACTTTATTTTCTCAAAGCTTTTCCCTTTTGTTCTTTTCTTCTCTCACAACAATACAAATATAGAAATGTTTCACATGATTGTGAACTCGTGAATAACATATCAAATTGCTTGTCATCTTGGAAAGTGGAATAGGGAGGGAGAAAGGGAGAAAAATTTGGAACTGGAGATCTTTCCAAAAGTAAATGTAAGAATTGTATTTACATGTAATTTGAAAAAATATAACACTATTAAGCAAATAAAATAAAATAAAATTCAACTCTAATCCCACCTTCTGTAAAAGGTCTTTCCTAGTGTTCTCTCTTGTCCCCACCTCAAAGCCTACAAATGCCTTTTTTCTGAGAGTAGTTTTTATTTATAGTGTATTTTTATATGTACATAGTTATATGCATATGTCTCATCTATCAGAAAGTAAGATCCTTGAAAATAAGGAATGTTTTTGCGTTCCGTTGTACTTGGTATGTAGTAAGTGTAGAATAAATACTTTTTGATTGACTGATCTAGTCATGTAACAGTAGATGGAGTAGTGGACTTAGGATCAGGAACAACTGTGTTTAAATTCTGCCTCAGATACTTACTAGATGTATGACTCTGAGCAAATCATCTAACCTCTCTGGGCCCCGATTTTCTTTTCTTTTCCTTCCTTTTTTCCTTCCTTTCTTCCTTCTTTCCTTTCTTTCCTTCCTTCCTTCCTCCCTCCCTCTCCTTTCTTCCTTCCTCCATTTCCTTCCTTCCTTCCTTCCTTCATTTCCTTCTTTCCTTCCTTCCTCCATCCCTTCCTTCCACTCCTTCTTCCTTCCTTTCTCCCTCTCCTCCTTTCTCCCTTCCTCTCTATCTCCCTTCATCTCTCTTTCTCTCCTTCCCTCCCTCCCTTCCTTCCTTTTCTTTTTTCTTCCCTCCCTTCCTCCCTTCCTTCCCTCCTCCCTTTCTTTCCTTCTGTCTTTCTTTCTTCTTTCCTTTTTTCTTTTTAAGGCAATTAGGGTTAAGTAACTTATCCAGGGTCACACAACTAGTAAGTGTCTGAGACCTGATTCGAACTCAGATCTTCCTGACTCCAGAGCCAGTGCTCTATCTGCTGTGCCACCTAATTGTTCCTCAGTTTTCTTATCTGTAAAATTTTATTCTTGAACTCAATGACTTCCCAGCTATAAACTTATATATCTCCAACACCATTTGCATTTCTGCATTTCATGCTAGTGTTGTAGACCTGAGAATACAAAAAAGCGGATGGATATAAAACCATTTGCTAGGGTAGAAATGATAGGTCCTAGTAACTTATTTTATACATGAGGTAAAGGAGACAAATGAATCAAAGATAATATCATGATTTCAAACATGGGAGACTGAGGGAATACTGATACCACTAACTGTTGCCTTCTGCATATCTTTATTGATAACTTTCTATATGCTAAATCTTGTCATGGCCAGTACTGAGTCCATATTATCAATGCCAGGATTTCCTAGATGTCCAAATTGAAGCTTTCTTACTGGCCCATTTGTTGCCATTAATGCAGATATCTGTAGACAGTCTTTCAGAATGATGTCACTTAGATATTCCAAGGGAGGAGGCTTCCTTTCTCCATATATAGCCAGTCCCACACTATTCTTAAGATAAAACATTCCCCTCCTGATCTCTCTGTGTCTTTGAATTGGACTATGCCCACAAATATACATATGGTTCAAGGGAAGGAAGGGTCTACCTGGGATTAGGAAAGGATTATGATTAGGAAGTAGCATTTGAGATGGATTTAAGAGAAAAGGAAAAGAGAAGTTGACAAGAAGTCCACATCACAGTGTCAGCTTTCACCTCACATAATTCAATAGGTTCTAGAGTAGTAAAAAGAACACTGTATTTGGAATCAGGAGTTCAAGAGTCTTCAACTCTCTAAGCCTCAGTTTTTCCATCTTCCAAATGGAACTCATGAGCTGCCCACCTTAGGAGGATATTGGAAGGACCAAATGAAATGATTTCTATAAATAGTTTTATAAACTATAGAATAAACTATAAATGTCTGCTATTAATATTAAGTTGATATGAGACTCAGAAAAGAAGGTAGAAGGTCATGTAGAATAATGGACAACCAATGGACAGTCTGAATGTCCATTGCTCCATTGGTATCAATGCAATAACAAGAAATTTACAGGAAGATTCCTAGAACCTCATGTCAAATTTATAGACAGATATGTATAAGAATTATATAACATAAGAAATCCTGGGTACATTGTAGCCTGCACCAGCAGAATGAATATCCACAATAATGACATAAGTTATCTCAAAATATCATAGTTGTTACACCTAAAACAGACCATTCTCAGGGTCATGATCCCTACTTTCTCTTCATTTCTATTATCAGGTTTATCACACATTATTCTCCTTCACAAATAGATTAAATGATTTGCTCATGGTTATAGTAACTTAGTTCAACATCAAAAGGAAGAATCTGAACCCAGAAATTTCTAATGTGCTTTCCACTAGAGCTGGAACATCAAGGACATTACCCCAGGCCACCAAAATTTAAAGGACACCAAAAAATTTAATAAATATCCTTTGTCAATACATATACTCCCAACTCAACTCAATTTTTCTTAATTACTTTGTGTAGTGATTTCATATGTGACCAATAGTTCAAAATCCCAAGCTTACAGATTGCTTGGATATTGGAGAAATTCTCACTCTTTGACTCAAACCCCTATTAAAGATCTCCCCTAATAATATCAATATCTGACTCACTTTGCTCATACCCAGGTTCTCTCCATTAAAAATATGAAAATAAGTGTCTAGGTCTCTACAGAAATAGATAAAAAGAATCCCCATCTATGCAAACATGTCATTTAAAAATTACAAATAATAACAGTATTAACATAACAGTAAAACATTTCATCAAAAAACAACTGATTTGAAGAATAGATCAAGAAGAAATAATATAAAAATAGTTTAATTACCTGAACATTACAAAAGAATGTTGATACAACTTAACAAAAAATTATCAAGGAAAATTGCCCTGAAGTTCTAGAATAGGAAGACAAAGTAGAAATAGAAAAAAAAAAATCCATCAATTACCACTTGAAAGAGATCCCAGGAGGAAAACTTACAGTAAAATCATAGCCAAGTTTCAAAGCTTCCAGGTCGAGAAAATATTAGAAGTAACAAGAAAAAAAATATCATTGAGCTACAAAAAGATTCCCTCAAGATCTACCAGCCACTATATTGAAGGACCATAAAACTTGAAACACTATATTCTGTAAAGCAAAAGAGCTGGAGTTATGATCAATGGCAACTTACCCAGCAAAGCTAAGTAAAATCCTGAAAGGAAAAAAATGGATATTTAAGGAACTCAAAGACTTTTGGGTTTTTGTGACAAACCCCCCAGAACTTAAGGAAAATTTTGACATAAAACATCTAGGAGAAATATAAGGTAAATATTAAAGACCAATTATAAAGGACACAATAAGGCCAAATTGTTTACTCAGTATATGTGAAAATAGTAGCAATATTGACAATCTTATAATTGTCACCATTATTTAGATAGTTTGAAAGAAAGACATGAGTTGAGCTGAGTATGATAGAGTGATTCTAAAAGAATAAAACTGGGTAGGGAAAGATAAAAAGGAGTAAAACAAATGAGGCATAAAAGAAAAATTGTTATAGAAGAAGCTAGTAGGGAAAGGGCAAATAGTGTTGGAATCTTACTCTCATGGAAAATAGGTTAAACAGGGAACAACATATATATCTAGAAGGGTTTAAAGTCTTCTAAATTCAGAAAGAAATAAGAGTGATGAGATGGGTAGTAAGAGCAAAGGGGCGGCTATAAGAATTGGGGCAGAATAAAGAACCACCATGATCTAACAGTTGCCGCCCGAACTTGGGGCATAATTAAATTAAATTAGGTAGGGATATTAAATTAGGAAGGTAGGGTAGGATATAACAGGAAACCCTGTCGATATATCACAGGAAGACAAGAAGAGAATCTTGACAAGAAGAGAATTGTTAGGCGAGAAGATGGGAGGTGCCCATTATTAAGCCAGAGGAGGATGAGATACGGGATTCTATCTATAAGAAATGACCAGCAGGATGATTTCAGAGAGGCCTGGAGAGACTTACATGGACTGATGCTGAGCAAAATGAGCAGAACCAGGAGATCATTATACACAGCAACAAGACTATATGATGATCAATTCTGATGGACGTGGCTCTCTTCGACAATGAAATGTTTCAAACCAGTTCCAGTGAAGAAAACCATATACACCCAGAGAAAGGGATGTGAAATGTGGACCACAACATAACATTTTCATGCTCTTGATTGATGTTTGCTTGCATTGTATTTCCTTTATCTGATTTTTCTTGTAGATACGATTTTTCTTGCACAACAATGATAAGTGTGAAAATATATATACATATAGTGATTTGTCAGGTATTTTAACATAATTAACGTGTAGTAGATATCCTGCCAACTAGGGGAGGGGTGGGGAGTAGGGAGGAAAAATTTGTAACAGAAAGCTTTGTAAGGGTTAATGTTGAAGAATTACCCATACATATGTTTTGCAAATGAAAAAAAAAACATACAGGTTCTTTTCCTTTTTTGCTTAATCATCTTAAGAAATAGACCAAGTGGTGTTGCTGGGTCAAAGAGTATAGGCAGTTTAATAACTTTGGGCATAATTGCAGATTGTTCTCCAAAATAGTTGGATCATTTTACAATTCCAACAATAATGAATTCGTGTTCCAATTTTTTCATATCCTCTCCAACATTTGACACTTTTCCTTTCTATCATTTTAGTCCAACTGATAAACTACCTATAAAATTTCCCCCCAATTTTCTGTTTTTCTTCTAATCTTAGCTACATTTGTTTTATTTGTGGAAAACCCTTTCAGTTAATGTAATTAAAATTATCCATGTTATACCTAAAAAAAAAAAAAGAAAAAGAAATAAGAGTGATGTAGTAGAAACCTAATAGTAATAGAGACCCCAATACTTCTCAAGAAACCCCAGGCTATCTGGCCATAGGAATGATGTAATCCAGTAAGACTATAGTAACCTTAGGAATGTAGTTGTTGGGAATGTGTGTGAAAGAAAGGAAGTTGAACCTTATATCTTTATTCTACTAAGCTATCCTTCAAGGATGTCATTGAAATGTCTAGATTGCTATCAAAGAATGAGCACTTCTTTGCTAGGTGCAATATTTAAGGGGGTAGCCCGGTCTCACTTCCCAAGCTTCGGGTATGCATCCAGACATGTCCAGGGTGTTCATCCAAAGGAGAGTCAAGCGAGAGGAGGATGGAATAAGGCAATTCTTTTTTCAGCTCTTCACTCTCAGCTTCTCCCCTACTGCCAGCCTGCCCTTTTATATCTTCCTTCCTCTCCTAGCCTCGCCTCCTACTTTAGTCCCTCCTCCTAGCCTTGTCCCTCCTCCTAGCCTGACCCCTCCTCCTTGCCTCCTACCTTCCCCCACTCTCTGTGGTCACGCCCTTTATCCACTAGCCCACACCTACCATTAGCAATTATGTTTGTATTCAAAGGAGGTATTCAGTAAGAAGGTGGGGTTTTCCATGTTTTTTTTATATTATTAAAGCTTTTTATTTGCATAACTTATGTATGGGTAGTTCCTCAACACTGATTATTACAAAGCTTTTCTTTACAAATTTTCCCCCTAGTCCCCTCCCCTCCCCTAGATGGCAGGAAGTCCACTACAGGTTAATTATATTAAGATACTTGACAAGTCCAATATATGTATACACATTTCCACACTTATCTTGCTGTGCAAGAACAATCAAAAAATATCTGAGAAAGGAAACCCAAAGCAAGCAAACATCAATAGAGAGCATGAAAATGTTATGTTGTGGTCCACATTTCACATCCCTCTCTCTGGGTGTATATGGCTTTCTTCACTGAACAATCGGAAGTGGTTTGAAACATTTCACTGTTGAAGAGAGCCATGTTCTTCAGAATTGATCATCATATAGTCTTGTTGTTGCCGTGTATAATGATTTCCTGGTTCTGCTCATTTCACTCAGCATCAGTTCATGCAAGTCTCTCCAGGACTCTCTGAAATCGTCCTGCTGGTCGTTTCTCACAGAATAATAATATTCCATAACATTCATATACCATAATTTATTCAGCCACTCTCCAATTGATGGGCATCCATTCAGTTTCCCGTTTCTTGCCACTACAAAAAGGGCTGCCACAAACAATCTTGCACAGGTGGGTCCCTTTCCCTCCTCTAACATCTCTTTGGGATATAAACCCAATAGAAACACCACTGGGTCAAAGGGTATGCACAGTTTGATCACTTTTTGAACATAGCTCCAAATTGTTCTCCAGAATGGTTGGATCTGTTCACAGTTCCACCAACAATGTATTAGTGTCCCAGTTTTCCCACATCCCCTCCAACATTCATCGTTATCTTTTCCTGTCATTTTAGCCAATCTGACAGGTGTGTAGTGGTACCTCAGAGTTGTCTTAATTTGCATTTCTCTGATCACTAGTGATTTGGAGCACCCTTTCATATGACTAGAAATGGTTTTAATTTCATCCTCTGAAAATTGTCTGTTCATATCCCTTGACCATTTATCTATTGAAGAGTGGCTTGAATTTTTATATATATTAGACAGTTCTCTATATATTTTAGAAATGAGGCCTTTATCAGAACCATTAAATTTAAAGATGATTTCCCAATTTGATGCTTCCCTTCTAATCTTGTCTGCATTAGTTTTGTTTGTACAAAAACTTTTTAACTTAATATAATCAAAATTGTCTATCTGGTGTTCAATTAAGAGTTCCAGATCTTCTTTGGACATAAATTTATTCCATCTCCACAGGTCTGAGAGGTAAACTATACTACGTTCCTCTAATTTGCTTACAATATCACTCTGTATATCTAGATCATGAACCCATTTAGATCTTATCTTGGTATGTGGTGTTAGGTGTGGGCCAAGCCCTAATTTCTTCCACACTAGTTTCCAATTTTCCCAGCAGTTTTTGCTGAATAGTGAGTGCTTATCCCAAAAACTG
Organism: Myrmecobius fasciatus; assembly: GCA_023553655.1. Taxonomy (NCBI): domain Eukaryota; kingdom Metazoa; phylum Chordata; class Mammalia; order Dasyuromorphia; family Myrmecobiidae; genus Myrmecobius; species Myrmecobius fasciatus. Next base: position 11,949 of record JAJPUD010023730.1, read on the forward strand.
GGATCTTTGGGTTTATCAAACACTAAATTGCTAAAGTTATTGCCTAAGTTGTCCTGATATCCTTTCCTATGCCACTGATTGACTGCTCTATTTCTCAGCCAGTACCAAATGGCTTTGATGACCGCTACTTTATAATATAGTTTTAGATCTGATACAGCAAGGCCACCTTCATCTGCCTTTTTTTTTCATTAATTCCCTTGAAATTCTTGACCTTTTGTTCTTCCAAATGAACTTTGTTACTATTTTTTCTAGAGCTGTAAAATAATTTCTTGGCAGTTTGATTGGTATGGCACTAAATAAGTATTGTAATTCTTATTATATTCGCTTGGCCTACCCATGAGCACTTGATGTTTTTCCAATTGACTAGGTCTGATTTTTTTTTGTGTGGAAAGTGTTTTGTAGTTTAGTTCATATAGTTTCTGACTTTTCCTTGGCAGATAGATTCCAAAAATATTTTATACTATCAACAGTTATTTGGAATGGAATTTCTTTTTGTATCTCTTGCTGCTAAACTTTGTTGGTAATATATAAAAATGCTGATGATTTATGTGGATTTAATTTGAATCCTGCAACTTTGCTAAAGTTGTGAATTGTTTCTAGTAGTTTTTTAGTTGAGTCTCTAGGGTTCTCTAAGTATACTATCATGTCATCTGCAAAGAGTGATAATTTGGTTTCCTCATTACCTACTCTAATTCCTTTTATCTCTTTTTCTTCTCTTATTGCCAAAGCTAACATTTCTAATACAATATTAAATAGTAATGGTGACAGTGGGCAACCTTGTTTCACTTCTGATCTTATTGGGAATGGTTCTAGTTTGCCTCTATTACATACGATGCTTGCTGATGGTTTTAAATAGATGCTACTAATCATTTTAAGGAAAAGCACATTTATTCCTATACTCTCTAGTGTTTTTAATAGGAATGGGTGTTGGATTTTATCAAATGCTTTTTCTGCATCTATTGAGATAATCATATAGTTTTTGTTAGTTTGGCTATTAATATACTTGATTATGCTGATTGTTTTCCTAATATTGAACCAGCCCTACATTCCTGATATAAATCCTACTTGGTCATAGTGTAGTATCCTGGGGATGACTTTCTGTAATCTCATTGCTAATATCTTATTTAAAATGTTTGCATCAATATTCATTAGGGAAATTGGTCTATAGTTTTCTTTCTCTGTTTTCACCCTACCTGGTTTAGCTATCAGCACCATATCAGTATCATAGAAGGAATTTGGTAGTATACCTTCTGTCCCTATTTTCTCAAATAGTTTGTATAGTATTGGAATTAGTTGTTCTTTGAATGTTTGGTAGAATTCACATGTAAATCCATCTGGCCCTGGAGATTTTTTCTTAAGGAGTTGGTTAATAGCTTGTTCTATTTCTTTTTCTAATATGGGGCTATTTAAATAATTTATATCCTCTTCTGTTAACCTGGGCAATCTACATTTTTGTAGATATTCCTCCATTTCATTTAGATTATCAAACTTACTGGCATAAAGTTGGGCAAAGTAACTCCTAATTATTACTCTAATTTCCTCTTCATTGGAGGAAAGTTCTCCCTTATCATTTTTGAGACTAACAATTTGATTTTCCTCTTTTCTTTTTCTTATCAAATTAACTAAAGGCTTATCTATTTTGTTGGGTTTTTTTTCATAAAACCAACTCTTACTTTTATTTATTAATTCAATAGTTTTCTTATTTTCAATTTTATTAATTTCCCCTTTTATTTTTAGAATTTCCAATTTGGTATTTAATTGAGGGTTTTTAATTTGTTCTTTTTCTAGTATTTTTAATAATAAGCCCAATTCGTTGATCTTTTCTTTCTCTATTTTATGCAACTAAGCATCTAGAGATATAAAATTGTCCCTTATAACCGCTTTGGCCGTATCCCACAAATTTTGGTATGTTGTCTTATTATTGTCATTCTCCTAGATGAAATTATTGATTGTGTCTATGATTTGCTCTTTCACCCATTCATTCTTCAGGATTAGATTATTTAATTTCCAATTAACTTTTGGTCTATTTTCTCCTGGCCTTATATTGCATGTGATTTTTGCATATGCATCATGATCTGAAAAAGATGCATTTACTATTTCTGCCTTTCTGCATTTGATTTTGAGGTTTTTATGCCCTAACACATGGTCAATTTTTGTATAGGTTCCATGGACTGCTGAGAAAAAAGTAAATTCCCTACTGTCTCCATTCAACTTTCTCCATAGATCTATCATACCTAACTTTTCTAACAATTGGTTTATCTCCCTAGTTTCTTTCTTGTTTATTTTGTGGTTTGATTTATCTAATTCTGAGAGAGCAAGGTTGAGATCCCCCACTAGTATCGTTTGGCTGTCTATTTCTTCTTGCATCTCTCTTAATTTCTCCCCTAGGAATTTGGATGCTATACCACTTGGTGCATATATATTTAGTATTGATATTGCTACATTATTTATGATACCCTTTAATAAAATATAGTTTCCTCCCTTATCTCTTTTGATTAGATCTATCTTTGCTTTTACTTGATCTGATATCAGGATTGCTACCCCTGCTTTTTTTTGTTCACCTAAAGCATAATAGGTTCTGCTCCAGCCTTTTACCTTCTCCTTGTATGTGTCACTATGCTTTAGATGTGTTTCTTGTAGACAACATATTGTGGGATTCTGGTTTTTAATCCAGTGCTATCCATTTCTGCTTTATGGGAGAGTTCATCCCATTCACATTCACAGTTAGAATAACTAATTCTGTATTTCCTGCCATCTTATTTACCCAGGTTATGTTTTTCCATTTCCTTTCCCCTTTCTCCCTTCCCCCCTCCTCAGTATTTTGCTTTTGATGACCCTCTCCCCCAAACAATTCTCCCCCCTTTAGAGCCCCTCCCCCTTTTTTACTCCTTTCCCCTGATTCTTCTAATTTCCCTTCTATTAGTCTATCCCTTTCTTTTCCTCCTTTCCCTCCCACTTCCCTATAAGGAAGGACAAGTTTCTCTGTGAAACCAAATGTGTCTGATATACACTTTTAGAGCCCAATCTGATGAGAGTAAGATTTACATAATGCTCATCTCCCTCCCTTCTTTTCCTCGATGATATTAGGTTTTCTTTGCCTCTTCAGGAGATTTTACCTTATTTTTACCTCCTTTTTTTAAACCTTATTTTACCACCTTTTCCCTCTTTCCCCCAGTATGATAGCCCTTCCCCCTCTGGTTTTCTTTTTTCTTATTATCAAAGTAATATCAAATTATACCCCCAATCTTTAAGTAACCCCATAGTAGAAATAAAGTTCTCGAGAGTCCTTTCCTTTTTACCTTTTTATGCTTCTCTTGAGTTCTGTGTTTGGAGGTCAAATTTTTTGTTCAGATCTGGTCTTTTCATTAGAAATAGGTGAAATTCACCTATACCATTAAATGACCATCTTCTTCCCTGGAAGATAATGCTCATTATAGCTGGATAGGTTATTCTTGGCTGTAATTCAAGTTCCTTTGCCTTTTGGAATATCTGGTTCCAGGCCCTTCGATCCTTCAATGTGGAAGCTGACAGATCGTGTGTGATTCTAATTATAGATCCTTGATATTTGAATTGTTTCTTTCTAGCTGCTAACAAAATCTTTTCCTTGGTGCTATAGTCCTGAAATTTAGCCACGATATTCCTTGGGGTTTTAATTTTGGGGTCTCTTTCAGAAGGTGATCAGTGAATTCTTTCAATGGTGATTTTGCCTTCTGATTCTACAATCTCAGGGCAGTTTTCTTTCAATATTTCCTGGAAGATAGTGTTTAGATTCTTTTTTTCATCATGGCTTTCAGGAAGTCCAATAATCCTTAGATTGTCTCTGCTAGATCTATTTTACAAGTCAGTTGTTTTTCCTAGGAGATATTTCATATTTTATTCTATTTTTTCTTTCTTTTTTTTTTTGTTTGACTGATTCTTGAGGTCTTATTGAGTCATTCATTTGCATTTGTTCCATTCTTATTTTTAAAGTGTTGTTTTCTTCAGTTACCTTTTTAAGCTCCTTTTGTAACTGGCCAATTTGTTCGTTGCACTCTTTTTCCACTTCACTAATTTTATTTTTCGATAAATTGGTGTCTTTTTCATATCTCTTTTGCAGGGCATCATATTCTTCTTGCAAGATATTATATCTTTCTTGCACTGATTTCAGTTTATTTTTCCATTTATCCTCCAGCTCTCTTTTGAGGTTCTTTATGCAATCTTCCAGAAAGGCCTTTTGAAAAGGGGACCAGTGATGGTCCTTGCTGATTTTCTTTGGAGTTTTGTCTAAAGGAACCTCTGGATCTGGGGTCTGCCCTTCTTTCTCTCGATAAAAGCTGTCTATAGCGAGAGCTCTCTTCTGCTTCTTACTCATTTTTTAGAAAGCTTGGGGGTCTGTTTAAGGCTAAAGAAGCCAAGGCTTCAGTAGTTTGCCCTGGGGCAATTCCGCTAATTAACTTCTGGTGCTAGGCCGCTGGGACTAGGACTTTGCCCAATTTACTCCTTATAAAAGGCAAATCTGCCAGAACACCTGCCCCAAATCAGGGTGGAATATCCCGAGTGCTTCAGACACTCCCCAAGTGTTTGAAGTTTGGAGTTTGGAGTTTCTGCCACACTGAGCTGAGTCCCACCCAGTTCTCTGTCCTCAGTTCCGGACTCAACCGAGCAAACTGCTTACCCCAATGCCTGACTGAAACAGACCTGCTATGAAGTTCTTCAGAGGTAACTGCAAGCAGTGTTTCATAGTCCAAATATTTCTGGATTCGTTGACTTAAAGATCAGTTCAGAGGCTTATTTTATTGTTGATTTAAGAGAAGGTCAGAGGAGGACACAGAGAGTCACATCTTCACTCTGCCATCTTGGCTCTGGAAGTCTTGGGGTTTTCCATCTTGACAACAGAGCTGCCTCAAGGCAAGCCATTTTTCTAAGACCACTATGAATAGCCTATTATTTGAGCCATTATCAGCAATCTCCGTCAAGTCTCGGGGTCTCATGTTTCTCAAGGGAAATATACACCACATCCTTTTATCCTCAATTCAAAGACAAACTTCTCATCAGGATCCCCAAATTCCTGGACCCCAACACTTCTTAGTTTGATGAAATAAGAAAAGAGGTTGTTGGTAGCCCCCATTACCAAACTTCCCACCAATCATGTTAACCCCAATCCCATGATATCATTTACTCTGCTTCATTCTTTGTTTTTTACTCCCCAAATTCCTATAAATTTACCTATTTGCTCCTTGCTTTGCTCTCTTCCTTTCTTGAAATTTAGCCCGTTTTAATTAATATTACAATTATAATAAAACTTTGTCTCCTATCTTATAAATTATCTAAGCTTCCAAATTATTGTGGGAGACTTGCAATGCCAATCTGGAAATCCTGTTTGGAAAACAATCCTGTACCACTAAATCTCAACAAGAGGGCAAGGGAATACCATAGAGGAAAGAATAAGAGAGCAACTTTTAGAAGGGTAGGTAGATTAAAGAATAGGAAGGCAAGGTAGCAAGTAGAAGTAAAGCAGAGGAGAAAGGAGGGTTAGGGTAAATAGGGTGAGAAGGATAGTGAGGAAGAATAGGAAGGAGGAAAATATACACCAAGTAATTGTGGTTTAGTATGTAAATGGAATGAATTTACCCATAAAATATAAATGGATAACATTAAAAATTTGAAATCAACAATATATTATTTTCAGGAAACAGAAAATGAGAGATGAACACAAAGATAAAATAAAGAACAAGAGTAGAACTTGGCATGTAAAAAAACAGGGATAATAATCATGATTTCAGAAAAACTAAAGTTAAAATAGATTTAATCAAAAGTGAAAAATAGAGAAAATGTACTGTCAGCAATATTATTCAATGTTGTTTTAAACCATTTAAAATACTTAAGATAGTATAAAACACTTGAGCCAAAGAGACACAGGAACTATATGAACTTAAACATAAAATACTTTTTATACAAATTAATTCATATCTAAATAATTGAAATATTTATTGTTCATGAGTAGGTAAAGCCAATACAAATTTTAAAATGACAGTTTTAGCTGACCAATCTATTTATTCAATGTCATCCCAATTGAATTACTAAAAATTATTCCACTGAATTAGAAAAATAATAATTTGTTAAAACAAAAGGTTAGAAACCAGGAAGGAAGTTAGATTCAGCAATACCTTAAACTATGTTGTAAGAAGAGAACATTGTTGAAATATAAAAAGAATAATTTAAATTATTTTAAATTAAAATGTCTTGTACAAATGAAACCTATGTAGCCAAGAATAGAAGGAATGCAGAAAATGGGGGAAAAAAACTTTCATAGACAATCTTTCAGATAGGATGTGACTGAGCTGGAATATTGCTGCAATGTAATGATGAACTCATTTATTTATAAAAATATGAAAAGACTTGAACTTATGAAGGAATGTGCTATCTACCTTCAGAGAAACAGATAATAGGAGGAAATATTCTCATATTGTGTATGAGAGTATGTGTACATGTGTATATGTATACATATATAGATATAGATATATATCTGTAGATCATAGATATATAGAGAACCATGCTTAATTGTAGCCTTCTTTAGGGTGGTGGGGAGAGGGAGGGGAAAAATAAAGTATATGGCAGCTTATAAGGAAGCTTCCCAATAAGGAAGCAAAGAAAAGCTTGGCAGCTTTGAAAACAATGTGTAGAATGTATTATATAGGTCTTCTTGAAATGGAAATTTGTTTTATATTGAATCCTCTCTTGTGTACATGGCAATGTTTTTTTTCTTTTCTCATTTTATATTTAAATGTAAATTTTTTAAATGTACAAAAAACCAAATTATATACATCTTGTAAAAAAAAAATCAAATTGCAAAACACAAAAAATTTGCACCCTAATACATAAATAGGCAACTCAGCTCTTCTTCCCTTTCCAGTGCCTGCCATTTCTTCACAAAAAACTATATAATCCTACAGACTTATAAAACTATCCTGTGAGGAAAGCTCCCTCCTAAAATGAAAAGCATCTTTTCTCCTACGAAAGAGGAAGACAATTGAAGTCACTAGTGAATTGACCTATGCCTTCTGATGACTAGTTGATTTGGAAGACCCTGAGTTCAAATCCAGCTTCAGACACTTGCTAGCTGTATGACCCTGTGAAAGTCACCTCACCCTATTTGCCTCAGTTTCCTCATATGTAAAATGAGCTAGAGAAGGAAATGGCAAACATTTCCAGGAGAAAACCTCATGGATAGTACGATCCATGTGGTCACAAAAAAATCAGTAACAACTGAATGAATCAGCAATCACAACCAATATTCTGGCGACTACCTCTTCCCCCATGGGACCTATACAATGCCTCAAAATTATTGTAAACCCCAAGGCTGAAAACCCTGAAAAAAGGATTTTGCACTTAAGTTTGTTAAAAAGTCAAATCTGCACTGAAGGAATCAACAGTGTAGTCTAAGTTTGCTCCTCCAAAACATGACTCTTCTGTCTTCATTTCGGTGGACAAGTGATTTCTTTTCTTCTTTCCAGAAAGCTGAGCTCATTTTTTCTCTAGAACCATATCTTCCCTGGAGGAAATAAGGTTGAATAAATGGCTCATCCTTCTTCTCCAGGGATCCAAGAATATTCTCCTTTTGGAGCCTTTTCTCACCTCTGTTCTTTATCCTTAAATACCACGTCAAATAGTAGGACCCAGAACTACA
>JAJPUD010023731.1:0-15033 GCA_023553655.1 Myrmecobius fasciatus
TTCTATCACCATTCAATTTCCTCCAGAGATCTATCATACCTAACTTTTCTAGCCTTTTGTTAACCTCCCTAACTTCTTTCTTATTTATTTTGGAATTTGATTTATCTAATTCTGAGAGAGCAAGGTTGAGATCTCCCACTAGTATAGTATTACTGTCTATTTCTCCTTGCATCTCTCTTAACTTCTCCTCTGGGAATTTGGATGCTATACCACTTGGTGCATATATGTTAAGTACTGATACTGCTTCATTGTCTATGGAACCCTTTAGTAAAATGTAGTTTCCTTCCTTATCTCTTTTAATTAGATCTATTTTTGTTTTTACTTGATCCAAGATGAGGATTGCTTCCCCTGACTTTCTTTGTTCACCTGAAGCATAGAAGATTCTGCTCCAGCCCTTTACCTTCACTTTGTATGTATCTCTATGTTTTAGATGTGTTCCTTGTAAGCAACATATTGTAGGATTCTGGCTTTTAATCCAGTCTGCTACCCGCTTCCATTTTATGGGAGAGTTCATCCCATTCACATTCACAGTTAAAATAACTATATCTGTATTCCATGCCATCTTATTTACCCAGAGTTATGATTTTCTCTTCCCTTTCCCCTCTCTTTCTTCCCCCCTCCCCAGTACTTTGCTCTTGATGACCACCTCCCACCAATAATCCTCCTCCCTTTAGAGTCCCTCCCTCCCCTTTATACCTTTCCCGTAATCCTTCTATTAGTTTATCCCTTTCCTTTTCTCCCCTCCCTCCTACCTTCCCACAAGAAGGGTCAGGCCTTTCCTTGAAGCCAAATGTGTCTGATATACTCTCTTAGAGTCCAATCTAATGAGAGTAAGGTTTACTCAATACTCATTGCCCTTTCTTCTTTCCCTCAATTATATTAGATCTTCTATGTCTCTTTATGAGATTTTGCCTTATTTTACCTCCTTTATTTTTACTTTATTTTGCCTACTTTCCCCCTTCCCCACCTTTTTTCAGTATGTTATCCCTTCCACCTCTAATTTCTTTTCCATTATTATCAAAGACAAATCAAATTATACTGCCATTCTTTAAGGATACCTATAGTAGGAATATAGTCCTCAAGAGTTTTCCTTTTTACCTTTTTATGCTTCTCTTGAGTTCTCTATTTGGAGGTCAAATTTTTTGTTCAGATCAGGTCTTTTCATTAGAAAGAGGTGAAATTCTCCTGTATCATTGAATGACCATCTTCTTCCCTGGAAGATGATGCTCATTCTAGCTGGATAACTTATTCTTGGCTGTAATCCAAGTTCTTTTGCCTTTCGAAATATCTGATTCCAGGCCCTTTGATCCTTTAATGTGGAAGCTGACAGATGTTATGTAATTCTAATGACAGTTCCTCGGTATTTGAACTGTTTCTTTCTAGCTGCTTGCAATATCTTTTCCTTGGTGCGATAGTCCTGAAATTTGGCCACGATATTCCTTGGGGTTTTAATTTTGGGGTCTCTTTCTGGAGGTGATCGGTGAATTCTTTCAATGCCAATTTTGCCTTCTGATTCTAAAACATCAGGGCAATTCTCTTTCATGATTTCCTGGAAGATAGCATCCAGGTTCTTTTTTTTTCATCGTGGCTTTCAGGGATTCCGATAATCCTTAAATTGTCTCTCCTGGATCTGTTTTCCAAGTCAGTTGTTTTTCCTAGGAGATATTTCATATTTTCTTCTATTTTTTCATTTTTTTTGTTTTTGTTTAACTGATTCTTGAAGTCTTATTGAGTCATTTACTTCTATTTCTTCAATTTTAATTTTTAAAGTATTATTTCCTTCAGTTATCTTTTTTAGCTCCTTTTGTAGCTGGCCAATTGAATTTCTTGATTCAATGCATTTTTTTTCCATTTTGCAAGTTTTATTTTTCAGTGAATTGTTGTCTTTCTCCAATTCACCAATTTTGTTTTTCAGTGAATTGTTGTCTTTTTCCAATTTACCAATTTTGTTTTTCAGTTCACCATTTTTATTTTCCAGTGAATTGGTGATTTTTTCCAATTCACCAATTTTATTTTTCAGTGAACTGTTTTCTTTTTCCAATTCACCAGTCCTATTTTCCAGTTTTTGATATTTCTGTTGCCCTGATCTCAATTTATTTCCCCATTCTTCTTCTATCTCTCTTTTGAGATTCTTAATGCAATCATCCAGGTAAGCCTTCTGAAAGGGAGACCAACTTAAGTCTGCCTTTGTGGCTTCATCTGGGATTGTTTTCATAATGTCAGGATCTGGGGACTGTTCTATTTTTTCTCCGTAAATGCTTTCTATGGTGAGAGCTCTCTTCTGCTTCTTGCTCATGATTTAAAGTTGGGATATTGGTCAAAAGCAGAGAAAACTGCAACAATTTGTATTTGCCCTGGGGCAGTTTGCCGAGTTGACTTCCGGTCTGAGGCTGGTCTGGCTAGATTCGCACTAGGACCACATTTTCAGCTGCTCTCGATCCACCCTTTTCCAAAGGCAGATCTGCCAAAGCATCTGCCTGCAAGCAGAGCAAAGAGGCCCAGGCGTCTCCAAGGGGCTTCCTGGGTGCCCAAAATTCTCCCCTCTATCACAGCCCTGACTTCCGCCCCGACTTCCGCCCCGGCTGGAGTCTGATTGCGACCAGTGGCCTATTTCCCCTGAGGCTAACCTTCTCCAGAGTTCTTTCAAGGTAGATCTTTGATAGAAGTGCGTTGTAGTCCAAATGCTTGGTGGGGCCCTCACTCAAAAACCAGTTGGAAGGCTCACTTTGTCTGGGTTTGAGGGAACGTCCCAGGAGTTCACAGAGAAAGCTGTCCGCAGTTCGCCATCTTGGCTCCGCCCCTCACAATATCTTCTATTTAAAATTAATTTTTTTTTCATTTGTTTGACTGATTCTTGAAGTGTCATTGAGTCATTAACTTCCATTTGTTCAATTCTAATTTTTAGTGTATTATTTTCTTTAGTTAGATTTTTAAACTTCTTTTTGTATTTAAACAAATGAATTTTTAAAAGAGTTGTTTTGTTCATTGAATTTTTTCCCATTTCACAAATTCTGTTTTTCAAAGAATTGCTTTATTTTTCATATCTATTTTGTAAGGAGTTACATGCTTTTTGCATTCCATTATATCTATTTTAAGGAGTTTTCTTCAGATAGTTTCTCTTTTTCCTTTTCCATACTCTGTTGAAAAGATCTCATTTCTTTTGCCCAATTTTTTTCTAGCTCTCTTTTAAGATCCTTTTTTGAAATTTTCCAGGAAAGCCTTATGAAATGGGAATCAGCTCATATCATCGTTTGGGGCTTCATCTGGATTTGATTTGCCTTTAGAAACCATAGGGTTTGAGGTCTTTTCTTCTCTCCCTCCATAAAAACTGTTTATGTTTAGAGTTATTTTTGCTTTTTTTGCTCATTTTTCAAGGTTTGAGGTCTGCTCTTAAGGCAAATGTGCATCAGATGCTTTAATTTGCCCTGGGGCAATTCTCCTGACTGACTTGCCGTGCTAGGAAAAGGCAGCCAGGTCCCATGTTCTTCTGGGGCTCAATGGCTTACAATTTGCCTTCTGTATTTGCTTTTGGGTGTTTTACAGCAAATCTTCTAAATCACACACTTGCAACCAGGAAAGAATAGCCTAAGAGCCTCACAATAAAATCAGTACATGGATGGTGCAACACTCTGGTTCTCTACCCTGCAACTTGCCCTGGTCTCCCTATGCTGTTGTTTGGTTGGTAGCCTCTCCCTTTGCCCATTTGAAACAGGCCTGTTCTGACATTCTTCCAAGCATCTTCTTCTGGAAATTTGTTGTTCTACAAATAGTTGTGGGTTCTATCACTCCAAAACTGTTGAGAGTCATAATCTCCTGTTGATTAGAGAGAAGGTTGGAGAAAGTTAGATAGAGATGTGTCTACTTTCTGCCATCTTGGCTCTGCCCCCTCTTTGCATGCATTGGGGAAAAATAAAATACTATTTAAAAACAAAAATTAATATAATATGTTGTTTTCTCCCAGGAGAATCTAATTTCACTGAGGGAAGACACTTGATTTGCTCTTGTTTTTGTATCCATACATTCTAGTAATGTGTGTCATATGGTGTATGCTTACTAACTTCTTTTTCAAATGAGCTGGTTTTAAATTAACAATGAAACTTGATTTGTTGTCAAGTGGTAAAGACTACTTTGATAAATGATTCACATTTCAAAAGATGTGGAGGTTGTAATCAGAAAGAACATATAATTGATTCATGTTCAGGAATTGATTTTACTAGATCTTTTCCAAGAACCTTATTTAAATCAACATTTATGTGGTTTTGTATGATTTTGTTCCATTACAATTTCATTACTGCCTAATGTGGATTACTCCACCAGCCATCCAAGCAACCTAATAGGGATATCAGCACTGATTTCCTTGCCTCACTCTTTTTTTTTTTTCTTTCAGAAAGCATCTTTTTAAAAAAATTGAAGTGAATTGTGTTTCTCCATTTAGATAGTTAATTGAATAGCTTGATTATGAAGTACACTAGGTTTTTCTAAAGTTAATAACTAACAAATAGCACCCTATTCTGTTTGTACAGATGTTCTAGAGATTAAAGAATATTAATAGGGACCTGCAGTCTGTTATCATTTTGTTTCTCTCTTACCTGTAGCTAAAGCCTCTCTCTCATTTCATTTATTCACACATCCTCCAAAATGGATCCTTAAGTTATCTACTTTTCTTTTAATAGATGAGGTCATGATGAATGTCCCATCATTATAAATATTGGCAGAAGAGTTTCTTTTTATGTAATAGGCTGGATAAAAAGAGCAGGGGAAGAAGATAAGAAAGTAATTTTCCTATAGAATGTCCAAATCTCTTCAATGACCACTTTTTTCCTGCCCCTTTCAATCAAAGGTTTTCCTTAAAAATATGTTTATAGGGGCAGGTAGGTGGTGCAGTAGATAGAGCACCAGCCATGAAGTCAGGAGAACCTGAGTTCAAATCTGGCCTCAGACACTTAACACTTCCTAGCTGTGTGACCCTGGTCCAGTCACTTAACCCCAATTGCCTCAGGGAAAAATTGTTGATATTTTTATTCTTCCCTTTTGATTCTGTATTTTAATGATTTTTTTCTACCACAATTATGTGGACTTTTGCCAATTTAAAAAAAAAACCTGAATCTCTGTAGAGGTTTGACAGAGAGCTTGTTTACTGTTTTTTTTTTAAATTTTTTTATTAAAGGTTTTTATTTGCAAAACACATGTATGGGTAATTCTTCAACATTGACCCTTACAAAGCTTTCCATTACAAATTTTTCTCCCCTATTCCCCACCCCTCCCCTAGTTGGCAGGAAGCCATTACATGTTAATTATGTTAAAATACTTGACAAATTGAATATATGCATGAATATTTCCACACTTATCTTGCTGCGCAAGAAAAATCGTGTCTACAAGAAAAAAAATCTGAGAATGAAAACATAATGCAAGCAAACATTAATAGAGAGAATGAAAATGTTATGTTGTAGTCCACATTTCATATCCCTCTCTCTGGGTGTATATGGCCTTCTTCACTGGACAATTGGAACTGGTTTGAAGCATTTCATTGTGGAAGAGAGCCATATCCATTGAAATTGATCATCATATAGTCTTGTTGTTGCTCTGTATAATGATCCCCTGACTCTGCTCATTTCGCTCAGTATCAGTTCATGCAGAGCTTGTTTACTGTTGCAGAGAAGAAACTTTTCTTTCATTTTTCTCAATGTGTGAAAAAATATAGAAAGTAATTAGGAAATATGGCAATTTGATCCATAGCAAGTATGTGGAGCTCCTATGTTACATCATACAATATAAACCTTCACCACTGGATAGATAGCCTTTGTGGAAGGATGAAAACAGAGAATGGGCCACCAACTGAACTTATCTTTTCTCTTCTTGATACAATTAACATTTCTGTGGTGATCAAAATAAAAATCTGTATTTTGGCTAAATCAAAATGAAGTAACCATCTTGGATATACTTAATTTTTATGCTTCAATTTTAATTTTCACTAAAATAAACAATAGCAACAACAACAAAAACTACTGCTTTATATATTTTAAAGTTCAAGTATACAGCTCTTTCTTTATCATTTTTTTAAATTCAAGAGATTATTTATTGGAATTTATCTTGAACCTTTTTAAAATAAAATTTGAAATTTGTGCAATCCTGGGTGATATGATCAATACAAATTTCATTTAGAATTCAATAGTTGTGAATTATGCTGGCAGTCAGAGATGATTGATCAGAATTCTTCTTTTCTTTCTCTCTTCCTCCCTACTCCTTCCCCTTCTCTCTGAATTTTTATGTTCTTTTTCCAGTTTTGTTTTGGTAATTTTTTTAAATAAAGGATGTTGAAATTTGTTAGTAGTCCATATGGATACTTAAGTATAAGGCCAAAGGATAGATTTTTGCAGAAAAGCCCCTCAAAAAAAAATCATAATTTTTACAATAACTTCCCCTTAAAAAGTAAAAGAAACCTGAAGTCTTGATCTTTCTTTAGAAGACTACACTGATGGGTAAAAAGAAAGAGAGTGTATGCAGGTGACCTTTTATTTCTTTAGGGAGGGCTTCTGAGTTAGCACAGGTTAGCTGCTAGATGTCACTATTGTTTCAAGACAATCCACTTAGCAGCTGCCTTCTATGGCTGAAAGGAAGACTTGGAAAAAGGGAGTGAGGAGGTCCATCTAGGATTATATTTGCAGTCATTCTTGTTATTCATGACCTAGTGCATCAAAGCAGATATGAAATGTTGCACCCTTAAGACCAGGAATCATCTTAAGCTGCATTATATATATATATATATATATATATATATATATTCTTGAGATTTTATGTGGTTTCTAACTATTTAAAATGCAGATATCATGGGATGGGGCAGATAGAGGGCTGATTATATGTCTGACCCTGTAATATACTAAGATATGATGTTTCCTGCAAAAATTTCATACTTATGTATGTACATATATTTGTATATATATTTGTGTATACATGTAAGTATACATTTATTTTTATATTATACGTTTATTTAATAAATATATATGTATGTAATTTCATAATTTTAAATCCCAGGCATGATTTTTCAGTTAACAAACAACAAACTAATCCAATGTAATTTATTTAACCTTAATGTTTCTTTCATGTATTTGATTTCCTATCATCTGTATATAATGAAATGTCTTTTTCTCCTAAACTCTGAACACTGCTTTACAATCCCCTGGGGAGCTCTCCAAGGTTATTAAATCTCCTGTTCTGACACAAGTTACTAGAGGCTACTCCAGCTCCTTCCTCCAACTTGAAACTAGTTATAATATTTCCACTCCTCAACAGTGTATAATGTGATTAGTACCTTAGGGAATACAAACAGAAATGATAGCAAAGTACAATTTCCAATATTTATTAGAACAAACTGCTTTAAAAAAAAGTGGGGTACAATTGAAGACTGCCTCTTAACATTAACCTGAAATAACTTGATTTAATTGCTCTATTAAGCAGTTTATGGAATTACTTATAAGATTATGTGAAAAGTTCAGCTTGGGTTCATTACATTGTCTTATAAATAATGGTTTTACATCATTAGATAGAAATAGAATTATTTTTATAAAAATAATTATAAAAACTTACAGAATTCATGTGTGAATAAAAGGAAAAAAATCTCACTGAGCCTTGAAAATTTACTTTAAGATTAAGACAACTAGAATAAAAACAAAATGTTAGTGACAATTTTTATTTTTCCCAAAGACATCAAGAACTTTATTCTTCATGGAATTGTCACTGTTTGTAGAAGGTGACATGGTTCTTCATGACCTGCCACATATGATAAATTATTAAGTACTTAGTTTATGTAAGATAATACAGAAATGGCATCTTCAAAATTGGAGGCTATAATTTTGTGGAAGAATGACTCCTTTTCTAAACAGGTAATTGAAAAAGACAAGGAACATTAATGTGATCTGGCAGGTGCTTAGAATTTAGGAGTGTGAAATGCTCCACAGAAAGCACAACCTTGCAGCAGTGAAGGTGTATCTTTCTCTGAAACAATCAGTTGTAGAATTGCTGAAGAGCTTTTATTATGAACTCTTATTCATGACAGTAATAGAATAGAATAAGTAGAACCCATTTTGTATGATTATTCACATCTTGAAACTTCATAAATTCAGTACATCATAATTACTAAGGAATTGGAAGATTGAAAATCAAAATACATATCACAAAATAAAAATTATATTTCCACTTAATTTTTAAAGGGATAGATTCTTTTTAAAAGATGACTTTATCAATCTTATGCTAACATTAAACACAAAAATCATTATTGTTCTCAAAACAGGTCAAACTTCTGTAAGTAACATTAAATGCCTTCCATAATATGGTATTACCATCCATTTCTGGCATTTTTTTTATGGCATAGATTTTGTAAAGGAAGCTATCTCAGAGCTCATTTAGCCTAAACATCTGAGTTTTTTTGATGAGGAAACTGAGACCATAAATATAGTGATTTACCAATCCAGATCTCAAATCCCACAATTTTTTCATCGTATGAAACTGTCCCCACATTTATCTCATATCATTGTCTCTAAATAGTTTATATATCAGCTTGATAGAACAAGTTTTCATTGCCATAACGTTCACAAGCTTTCTAGCTTATGCTATTATCCATTCTGGTAATTCCCTCCCATCTCATTTGTTCCATCATCCCTGAATCCAGAGAATTTGCTAGTTGTGTTCAAGTATTTGTAAAACTATCCTGTGCAAGAGAGACTAGAGTTTTTTTTTTTTTTATTTGACCCTAGGAGGAAAAGCTTGCTAGCTTCATTTCCAAATATATAGTTTTCCTCATTTATACACAGAATGTCATTTTTTACATCATTAAAAACCCTCAAAAAGAATTGATTAAAAATAATCAATATATTGGGGCATCTAAATGGTGGAGTAAATAGAGTGCTGGGGCTCTCCTGGGGAAAACAGTTTCCTAACTTCAAATTTGACCTTAGACACTTATTATTTGTGTGAGTCTAAGCAAATCACTTAACCCTGTTTGCCTCAGTTTTTACATCTTTAAATGAGCTCGAGAAGGACATGACAAACTACTTCATTATCCTTGCCTAGACACAACTGAAACTGAAGAGAAACTAACATATTATATGAAACTGACTACTGTCATTTGGGCATTTTCAGTCCCAATAAGTTTGTTTTTATTGTGGGATTCTTTTTTGTTTTTGTTTGCTTATTTTTGAATTCTTACTAATTTGAGATTGCATAATAAGTCCAGGACCTATACATTTCTTGATGGAATATCTGGGCCTTACTCCATACAGTTTTGTATCATTTGTATTCCTTTTTTTCCCTCCGCATTTTTGTATTTATATTCATACCAATTATTTCTCTGGATATTGTGTGTTTGTGTTATTCAAGGATCTCAGGAACAACTCAAGTTGGAGATCTGCAAGGCTTTAAGATGCTCAGAGTTGTCTGTTAAGGGGAAAAAGTCCGACTAATATCTTCCTTGTATCAGCTTTGCAAGCTTCTGATGAGTTTTGGTATGAGCAAAAAAAAAAAATGAAAGAGCTTTTACAATTTGAGGAGTTTAATAAATTTGCTGCTACCCAAGGTACAAATGCATAATTCCATAGATTCAGAATGACAACTGCAGGCTCTCCTTTTGGTCAGAACTGGCTTCCCTGGTTATTCGAGTCCATGCTTCAGAACATCCTGTGGATTGGATCTGTGGCCTCACCACTCCTGGTCAGAACTAACCAACTGTTGTGTGCTTCTCATTCTTTCCTTTGCTCAAAACATAGCCTTTGTCACATCCTTCTTTTGCCTAAAACATAGCCTTTTTGTGTTGAATGATTTCTCTCTTAGATTATTATCCCTAGGTACAACTCTTCTTCTAATGCTGCAATACAACCTAACTTCATGATTCAAGTGAGAGTTGCCAGTTGCTACTTCTGCTTTATGCATAGAATTAAGCTCATCTCTGCTGTTTCTGGGAAGTCCTTTTTGTGCTTATATATATATATATATCTCTATATATCTATATATAGAGAGATATATATATATATATATCATAGGACCCATTTAAGACTCTGTGATTAAAGTTTCTTACATAAGGCATCCCATGACCAGAAGCTATGCCCGTTGTTTGCTGACTTCTGTTTGTCTCCCTATAACAATCTGTACAGGAAAAAGTGACTTGTTATTTTTTTCTTGTACTTCTTACATAAGACTTGAACTTGCTACTAAGTCTAAATTGTTGCACTGTTTTCACCTATTCAGCTATTTAATACCTCATGCCCCTTGAATTTTCGGTGTGCCTTTTTCATCTCAGATACTAATGTTGGCAAGGCACAGTTTGTCAGCTCCCATAAGACAATGATTTTTGGCAATGCTTCTATCTTATAAGTGTGTCTTAATCATAAAGGTAGCACACTATAATTACATTTAATATAGTCTTTTGTTGGTTTTTCATCCTTAGTACAAGCGAGACAGCTTTAATTAGGTAGCATAGAGCTCTTCCATGTTCTTCTCATAAAAGATTATATGTCTGAGGTAGATATACAAAATATTCCTCACTGCAGTAAATATTCAAATGTGGCAGAGAAACAATAAATATAAGAGGACCCTTAGCAAATCAGTGAAAGATGATGGGGCTTTGTTCAGCATACTCATGGGCATTCCTTGGAAAGACTATGGATTAATGCATAAACATGGTTAGCAAAACCATCAATTACTCTTCCCTTATGATCATTTGCAACAGGTAAAAAGTGAAGAGACTAATGAATGTTTTCTTAGAATTAGGTACCTATTAAGTGATAATAGAATATTTTCCTAGGAATAGATACCTATCTTAATTGATGCAGCAGTAGTATTTACTTATTAATTATTTATAAGATAATTCCTCCTCAATTCTGTTTCTTACTATCCCTAGTTTCTTTGAAATTGAGCTTAAACACCATCATCTACATGAAACCAATCCTGATATCTCTCAGCTCTTAATGCCTGTCTTTTTTATAATTTTGTATTTTTATGTACTAATTTTTATTTATGTATTATTTTACTTATTTGCATATTTTGTCTCATAATGGAATGTAGAGTAATGAAAGAAGGAAAGTCTCAGTATCCAGCACAGAGATTTGTATATAATAAACTTTGAAGAAATGTCTATTGATTGATGTATTTCCAATTTCACTCCACATTACCAGGAGTGATTTAGAATAATTTTTGACTTTGGAAAGATATTAGGAAAAGGCACCACTTATTTGTAGTTTCCAATTTTCATTCTGCTATTGTCTTGCTGAATCTTTGCCCAAGCCTTATCACTTTTCTATGTTTCATCTCTATTTTTTAATTTAATTTTAATTTTCAGTTGCAAATTATCTCCCTCCTTCTACTCCCCTCATTCACCCACTGAAAATGCAAAGTACATGATACATATTATACATGTGATATCATGAAAAAATTTCCTCATTAGCCATGTTGCCACCTTCCAAAAAAGCAAGAAAAATAAAGGAAAAAATATTTGAAACTATGCTCTGAGTCTAACAGTTCTTTATCTAGAGGTGCAAAGCATTTTACTTCATTAGTCTTTTGGAGTTTTTGTAGATTATTGTTTTAATCAGTTGTTAAAATTTTAAATTACTGTTGTATTCCATAATATTAAAATTTTTGCTATTATTGTATAGGTTATTCTTCTGGTTTTGCTCACTTCACTTTGCATCAGTTTATATGTCTTTCCAGATTTTTCTAAAAAGACCCCTTTCATCATGCCTTACAGAAAAACAGTATTCCATAACATTCATATACTGTAACTTATCTACCTGTTCCCCATTGGATGGACTTCCCCTTAGATTTCTCTTTTTTGCCAACACACACACACAGACACACACACACAACCCTATACACATATACCTGCTATTTATTTTTGTTTTTAAGAACAATATTCTTTTTTTATACTCTTGGGGCATAGATCTAGTAGTGGTATCACCAGGTCAAAAAGTATACATGGTTTCATAGTATCAAAATAGAATTAAAAACTTTCTGCAGAATGGATGGAAAACTTCACAGCTGGTGGCCAAGATGGCAGAGAGTAGACAGGTCTTTATGTGAGTTCTTCTTGGCCTCCTTCAGATCAGCAGCAGATCAAGCCTCTGAACTGATTTTGGAGTGACAGAACTCACAAATATTTGCAGAGTAACAAATTTCCAGAATAAGATATTTTGGAATAACTTTAGCAAAGATCTATTTTAATAGGGCATAGGGGAGGAGGCTGAGCACAGGAACAATGCAGGGACACAGGTTGGTGTTGTGTCTAGGCACCAGGCAATTTATTGGGAGGCTCTTAGCCTACATAAAGCAGCATTGGCTACTCCCCTGGTTCAGATGCCAGTAGATCAGCAGATTAGCTGTGAGAGAGCCAATGCAAATACAAAATCCAAATAGTGAGCATCTGAACTTCAGAATAAGGGGGAACTTGGCCATGTCTACCCATGACAGGGAGGAAACCAGTCACACCAGTTCAAAGCAGCTACTGTCAATTGTAGCAGAAGCTTGGAACAATTTCCCCTTTGGCCCAAGAGCAGACCTCAATCTTTAAAAATGAGCCAAAAAGCAAAAATAATTCTGACCATAGGTAGCTTTTATGGAGAAAAAGATGAGACCTCAAACTAAAGCCAAATTATATCCAGATGAAGCCCCAACTCATGATATGAGTTAGTTCCCATCTCACAAGACTCTCATGGAAGCATTCAAAAAGGATCTTAAAAGAGAGATGGAAGAAAAATGGGGAAAGATAATGAGAATATTTCAGGAAAGTATAGGAAAGGAAACACAGAAGCTATCAGAAGAAAAATACTTACAAAATAGATTTAGCAAAATGGGAAAAGAAAACAACTCCTTGACAAACAGAATTTGTGTAAAGGAAAAAAAAATCAATGAACAAAGTACCACATTTAAAAGTTGAATTGGCCAAATGCAAAAGGAGCTAAAAAGGGAACTGAAGAAAATAATTCCCCAAAACTTAGAATTCAACAAATGGAATTGAATGATTAACTGAAATATTAAGAGTTAGTCAAACAAAAGCAAAAAAAAAAAAAAAAAGAAAACTTAGAAGAAAATGTCAAATACCACATTAGAAAACCAACTGACTGAGAAAATTGATCCAGGAGAGACAATCTAAGAATTATTGGACTTCCTGAAAACCATGATGAAAACAAGAGACTAGATATTGTCTTTCGGGAAATCATCAAGGCAAACTGCCTTGATGTGCTACAACCATAGGGTAAAATAGCCAATGACAGAATTCACCAATCACCATGTGAAAGAGACCCCAAATGAAAAACTCCAAGGAATATCGTAGCTAAATTTTAGAATTATCAGGTAAAGGAGAAAATATTGCAAGCATTCAGAAAAAAAAATAATTCAGATATGGAGGAGCCATAATCAGGATTACTCAGCATTTAGCAGCTTTCACTCTATAGGATCAAAGGGCCTGGAATCTGATATTCTGAAAGACAAAGGAATTTGGATTGCAGCCAAGAATCAACTACCTAGCAATATTAAACATTATATTTTAGGGGAACAGATGGTCATTTATGAATGTTACTCTCATCAGATTTGGCTCAAAGAGAGAATATCAGACAAACTTAGCTTCACAGAGAAACTTGTCTCACCTTATGGGGAAATAGGAGGAGAAGAGGAAAGGGGAATGGAAAAGGAGAGGCTAATAGAAGGGAGAACAGAAGTAGAAGGGGAAAGGCATAAAAAAGGGGGAGTGCCTGTAAAAGGGAAGGGTTGTTTGAGGGAGTTGGTGATAAGAAACAAAATACTGGAGAGGAAGGAAAAAAAGGAAAGGAAAAAAAAAGAAAACTTGGGGAAAACAAGATGGTGGGAAATACAGAATTAGTAATTCTAACTGTGAATGGGAAAGGGATGATTTCTCTCAAAAAAGAAGTGAAGAGAAGACTGGGTTAAAAGCTAGAATCTTGTTGAATAAACATATTTAAATCAGAGTGATACAGACCTAGTAAAAGTAAAAGACTGGAGCAGAATCAATTATGCTTCAGCTGAAGTAAAAAAAAATCAGGGGTAGTGATCCTGATCTTAGAGCAAAAATATATCTAATTAAAAGAGTTAAGGAAGGAAACTACGTCCTACTTAAAAGTACCATAGATAATGAAATATGATAAATACTAAACATATATGCACCAAGTGGTATAACATCCAAATTCCTAGAGGAGAAATTCAGAGAGTTACAAGAAGAATTAGACAGCAAAATTATACTAGTGGGGGATCTCAACATTGTTTTCTCAGAACTAAATAAATTGAACCACAAAATAAATAAGAAAGAAGTTAAAGAGGTAAATAGAATTCTAGAAAATTTAGGGATCAGAACTTTGGAGAAATTGAATGGACATAGAAAGTAACATACCTTGTTCTTGGCAGATCATGAAACCTTCAAAAAATTGATCATGGATTAGGCCATAAAAACCTCATAATCAAATGCAAAAAGGTAAAAATAACAAATGCAGATTTTTCAGATCATGATGCAATGAAAATTACATGCAATAAAAGGGCAGGGGAAAATAGACCAAAAATTAATTGGAAGCTAAATAATCTAATCCTAAAGAATGAGTGAGTGAAACAACAAATCATAGATCAAATCAATAATTTCATCCAAGAAAATGACAATAGTAAGACAACATACAAAAATTTGTGGAATGTAACCAAAGTGGTTATTATGGGAAATTTAATATTTCTAGATGCTTACTTGCATAAAATAGAGAAAGAGAAAATCAATGAATTGGGTTTGCAACTAAAAAAAAGTAGAGAAGTATCAAATTAAAACCCCCAATTAAATACCAAATTTGAAATTCTGAAAATATAAGGGGAGATTAATAAAATTAAAAGTAAGAAAATTATTAAATTAATTAATAAATCAGGGTTTTTTAACTTTTGAGTTCCATTTTTAATGCTTTTTATTTACAAAACATATGAATGGATAATTTTTAAACATTAACTCTTGCAAATCCTTCTGTTGCAAATTATCCCCTCCTTCCTCCACCCCATCCTCTAGAT
>JAJPUD010023732.1:0-19610 GCA_023553655.1 Myrmecobius fasciatus
TTTTTTTTTTTTTTCATGCCTCTGTCTATATTTTCCCCTCTTTTCAGCTCCCTTAAGAACCCATCCTTCAACCTTATGTCCTTCCATAGTGGCCCCTTTTAGTCCTGTTTTAGAGCCACAGCTCTTCCAGCCTTTATTTTCTTCCCTATCCTCATGAGTAGGGCAGTGTGGAAGATGGATGGAGTTGGGAGAAAGACAAAGTGTACTGTCCTGAAGATGCCTCTGGGATCCAGTGTTCTCTCTTTCATGTGTCTGTCTGCCTTAATGAAATCTTCTATTCTTCTTCCTTGGTCTCCTGTGTCTAATAAACTTCTTGGTCCCTGATGAAGTTAAAATCTCCAAGTATATGAGGAATGGCCCTTTGCTAATGGTCATTTGTTGTAATTATTTTTGTTTTTTACTCTCAATCCTACTTTTGTTACATGTGAAGGACCTAGTCACAGCCACCTTACTTAGTCTTCTGGTGTGAAGAGAATAGATCATTTTGGGGCCTGTTGTAGGAAGAACTGAGTATGTTGAATTAACCTGGTGAGAAAGGTTTAGATAGTTGAGAAATGTTGAGAACCTGCAAACTAGTTACTACATAGAATTCTTTTAAGTCCCCCTTTGAATATTTTATCCTTATTTTTTAAAAATCTACAAATTCCCTTTCCTTTTTAAATCCCCAACTTAGGGGAAAAAAACACTTGTAATAGGAAACATAGGCTAGTGACAGAAAAAGTCACTAGAGCTGGTCCCCTGATGTGGTCTTTCCAGGGAGAACCTTTGGTGGGGTTCAGAGCCTCCTTCGTAGTAAGTGAGACTATTCTTTGGCTCGATCAGGACCAGGGAAAGGGAAAATGAATAAAAATGACAAGCCAGCCAGGAGAATGAGGGAATAACTTAATGTTTAGTCCCTCCTTGGGTTCTACTAATGGCATAGCATAGAGAAGAAAATCCTGGGTATGTTAGGTGGAACAGGGATTCAGGATGGTCCCATGTGGAGTAGGAACTGAAGGAAAGAAATTAGAGTATGACTGTGGAAGCTTTGAGTGGCTGTGCACACTGGCCTTGGACCCAGAAGACCTAGATCTGAGTCTCATCTTTGACATTTATCAGCCTAAGGCATTTAGTCTCTCTAAGCCTTGTTTCCCTTATCTACAAATTAAAATCACTTCAATCTTTATAATAAGCCAGAGATAGGTAGTTTAAGAAAGTAATTTATAAGATGCTACATAAATGTATGTAATTTTCTTAGTCATTCCTAGAGTGACTATCCATCCTCCCAAGCCTAGCTCCAATAAGATGACCTTTACCAGTTCAGTCTCATCCTTTCCCCAAAGTCCATTGCCTTTACTCAAATCTTTCTTATTGCTCCAAGCACATCCCACACCATCCTGGATTTAATCATGTTCTTTCCTCTGCCCTACTTAGATTGCCAACTCCTTGAAGGAAAAGGCAACATCTTGTTTATTCTCACCATACCTTCCACTTAATAAATGGCCAACAAATATTTGTATAGTTGGGTTGAGTATTTATCCTAGAAATAAATAGAAATTCTTTGTTGACCAGAATCGAGATTTTATGAGCATGTAGTCTTCTAAAGCTCCACCCATCCAAGTATATTTTCTTGGAGCTAATGGTAGGGTATTAGTTGAATGGAGTGAAGGACATAGCTTTTCTTAAACAAGTAGCTGCATTGACATTATCCGTAAAAGACATTCACATTCTTAATTATAGGCATAATAGAAATAGTAAACATTTTTAGTGGCTCCTAGATTTTGCCCTAGAGGCAATAAGGAGCCACTAAAATTTGATGTAAGGGTGGTGTATGTGGAGAGGTAATTTGATCAAGGGTAGTTTAGAAAGATCATTTGGACAGCAGAGGGAAAAACAGACAGAAGTGGGAAATCATATGATTTTTATTAGTTTGATTATTGATATATTCAATTATGCTAATAGTTTTCCTAATATTGAACCAGCCCTGCCTTTATGATATAAATCCTACTTGGTCATGATGTATTATCCTGGGGATAACTTGCTAATATTTTATTTAAGATTTTTGCATCAAAATTCATTAGGGAAATTAGCCAATATTTTTTTCTCTGTTTTTACCCTACCTGGTTTAAGTATCAGCACCATATCTGTGTCATAAAAGGAATTTAGTAGAACTCCTTTTCCCCTATTTTTCCAAATAGTTTACATAGTATTGGAATTAATTGTTTTTTAAATGTTTGGTAGAATTCACAAGTAAACCTGTCTGGCCCTGGAGACTTTTTCTTAGGGAGTTGATTAATAGCTTGTTTGATTACTTTTTCTAAAATGAGACTATTTAAGTATTTTATTTCCTCTTTTGTTAATCTGGGCAATCTATATTTTTGTAAGTATTAAGGTGGTTATCTTGAACTCTGTGTCTGTGGAACATCCAGTTTAAGCCATGTAATAGACAGTTGGGGGTCGGTAGAGTTGAGGGCCACATCAGTAGATTTGAGAGTGCAGAATGGTGATGAGAACTGAATCCATGGGAGCTGATGACATCACCCAGTGAAAAGGTATAGAGGGAGAAGAACAGAGAGCCCTGGGGGACATCACAGGGAGCCCATCTTCCTAGAGTGCAGATCTCACATAGACTTAGTGGGCAGGCAGGTGAGATTGGAACTGGGAGAGGAGAGTATCAAGGAGAAGGGATCCACAGGGTCAGAGGTCCAGAAGGACCGAGAAAAGGCCAACAGATCTGGTGATGTCACTCAAGAGACAACAGTTTTGGTTGCATGGGGAGCTCAGGGGCCAGACTCAGTGAAGAAAAGAAATGGAGGTATCTGGGAGTAGAAGTCCCAAAAGGAGAGGGGGGAGAGTGTTAGCCCCCTCTTAGCCATTATATCATAAAAGCCACAACTTTTAAAATAGAGTACCGCATGACAGCATTTATTTTGGTGACAAACTCTGTGCCTCCTTTCATTCAAAATGAAAAGAGATCCTTTCATGACCAAAGATCATCAAATTATTCTTGGACTTGGCAGATATTGTATTTACAAAAGCCCTGTCATTTTCTGTTTCTACAGCAGCAGTTGTTTTCAGTCTATGATCATATACTTGAATTTAAGACTTTGAGCAAAGAATAAATAAATTTCTCCCTCTTAAAGGGATCTAGATTGAGTCAGAAGGAACCTTCCCAGTTACCTGGCCTCTGGAATGCACCTAATACAGAGAGGGCACTTGAGGTGACTGTAACAGATGTAAACTTTCCGGTGAACAGGCCTCTAAAAATGGACTTTATGATCTGGCTTACATTTAATCACTTGAAAGTCATCCCTTTCCTCATTTTTCTCTTCTTTTTCTCTTTTTTCTTTACTCCCCTCCTTCCTTCTATCTTTCCTTGTTTGGGGATGGACGGAGGAGATAGACTTCTGATTTCATTAGTCAACCAGACATCTGCAATTTATGCAACTGTTTCTTCACTTAAAGTATAGGAGGTTGCCTAGGACACCGAGAGATTAAGTCACTTGACCAGTAAATGCCAGAAATGCATCTCTCCCTTACTCTTTAGACTCTCTATTTAGTATATTATTTTGGCCCATCTCTTTCAGTGTTCCTGTCCTACTTTTTAATTCAGTCCTCTGTTCTCTTTCACAGTTTATTTGACAAGTGATTTGGTTTCCCATTCCCAAGAATTTCTCATAATTGCTTGGCTAGATTATTAAACTCTTTGAGGGCCCTTATTTATCTTAAGTAGGCTCTGAGTTCCTAAACAATGTTTTGCATATCATCTGTGCCTAATAAAAGCTTGTATAAATTAATTAATTTGTACTTTTTTCTTCCTGAGAAATTCTCAGAAAGATCTAGTTAAGTGGTCAGGTATGGCCTGTGAGCCTTATCATCTCACTAGAAATTGTTATAATGCTCCCCTTCCTACTTTAATTTTGTTTATGTCAGATTCTTATTTGTTTATCCTTAAATAATTTAAAGCTCTTTTTTTTCCTCTTTAAGACAAAAAAAACAAAACAGTTCCTATGGTACACAAGACTTTTTGCCACCTGGCCAGTGAATTTTGTTAAATATTTAGCATCTGTTATACTTGCAGCATGCTAATGTTTTTGTGTTTATTTTAAGGGTTCTAATACAAGTTTATTTCTGTAAGCTTAGATCCTTAAAGCAGAGTCCTTAAACTTCCTTCCTAGTGAAATGCCAGGAGCACTGTGCTCCAGCTCTTGAGGGCCTTTGTCCTTTAGGTCATGAGTAAAGCGGCCAAGAGTCCTTCAGAAGCAGGGCATTATTGGGGTATAAAGCAGTGGTGGATTGAAGATGAAATAAAGACAGCCATTCAGAGGGAGGCTAGGCCATCACTCCATTAGAAGCAAGCCACTCAAAACACTTGGGTTTTTCATGCAACTCTTTAAATTTTGCCCAAGACACCTAGATTAAGGACTCAATCAAACACTTAGATCAGCTTAATGTTTAAGGTCATAAAACGGCATGATTAGGGAGTAAAGACCTCACAGACATTAGTGTAGACTTTTTTATTTCTTTTCCAGATGTTTAATGATGAAAACATACATAAAATACATATTAAAGTTCAGATGCTTTATATTTTTTTTGCAAGAAAATGAAGCCTTAAGATATAAAATAAACATTTCATTAAAAAAAAAACTTAACAGGTTAGATTTACTCAGTTAAGACAGTAAAATAGCAGCAAAGTACCAAGACATTATTTGTGCACTTCTTGTATTTAGGACAAAGTTACTTCATTAAGATCAGAGTCAGAAATGCAAGACTGGCCTTCTGGAGGGTTTTCTATAATTTGAGTCACTGGTTAGATACGAGCATGTTTTTCCAAATTTACATCAGAGAGAGGAGTACTTTGATTAATTTCAGAAAATTCAGGTCCTCAGCCAGTCAGCATGACCATCATTACAATGACGTTGATCACTGAGACGTGTGACGCATCTGCTTTCCAGATACCGGCTGCAGAAGGTAAGCGAGAATTAAGAGCTTGGGTGGTTGTCTCCTCCTTCCTTAAGGTGAGAGTTGTGCTTTGTTGAGCCATTTCAGAGAAGCCGCTTGGCATCCCGCTCGTGATACTTAGGGTCATTGGAGTTGTGGAGGGTTTCGTGGAACTCGTGAAACTTGCATTTAAGACCGTTGCATCTTGAATATGGATGGTCAGTGTTGCAGCTGCTGCTTCATGGGAATTTGTCTTTCCTGTGGGCAGTTCTTCTGGATAGAGAGCCAAAGGCTTATCGGTGCTCGTGAGGACCATGCTTTTGCTCAGAGTGGCGCTTAACGGGGACTCCTTTGTTCGGTATTGCTTGGGTATCTTGGTCACCTTATGTTGGGTTTCTAGACTCAGGGAGCTAATGGCGTCCGTGGCCTGCGTACTAGCCACAGTGAACGTGCTTGAAGTCGTTGCAGAGAGGGTGGATTGTTCTGTGTGGTTTTGCCACGGTGCTGTCTGATTAGAACATGGAGACCCGATCACCTGAGCTGGGGTTTCCAGCACCCATCTCAGTAAATAGGTGACATTTTGCTTCTCATCACAAGCCCATCGATTGTTGTACAGAGTTATCACTTGCAGCTGAGATAGTTGGTCAAAGGCTTGATCAGGAATATACGTGAACTTGTTGTTGTGGAGGTAAAGATGCGTGAGATTTATCAGCTTGACTAATGTCCCCGGAAGAATTTGGGTCAAAGAATTGTTCGACAGGTCCACTGTCTTAATGTTGGAAGGCATGTTAGTGGGGACTGTCCAGAGTTTGTTACTACTGAGGTTGAGGAACTTGAGGCTGGTGAGTGTATTCTTGATGAGAACGACCCTTTCCAACATGTTCTGAGAAACATCAAGGCGCTGAAGGTTCCACTGGTAAGCGGTATCAGACTTGTCCAGAAGTTTGATGGCATTGTGGGTAGCATACATTTCCCAGAGGGACCTGGGCAGCTGCTCGGGGAGGCGCTCCAGCATGTTGTGGGACACATCGAGGGTCCTCAGGTTGGTGTACTGAGTGAGCTGGTTGTGAAGATCGGTGAAGAGGTTAGAAGACAGGTTTAAGTGAACAATGTTCTCTTGGAGTCCGGGGGGCAAGAGAGTCAAGTTTCTGCCCGAACAGTCCACACGCCTGTGCTTTTCTGAGCATGTACATTGGTGGGGACAGATACAGAGAATACCAGGGATGAGAAGCAGAAGGACGAGCAGGCAGGGAGACATTTTCAATATCTGATATTCCATCTTTGCCTGGAAACAAACAGAGAGACCGAAATGATACCCTTTCAGCATGCAAATGCGGTGGAGGAATCTGTAATGGTCTCTTTAGCATTAGGCAAAATTATCAATAAACCTCTTTGTTGTTTACTCCTTTTATAATTGTTCCAGTGATTAAATTAACAAAGCTCCCCTTCATTTAGAGTCCAAATGCTTAATCCTGCTGTTGGGGCTGTCTGGTAGAAGGAGACTTTCTTTCCTTCTTTGCCTCCTGCATTCCCCCCTTCCCCCCTTCTTTTACCACCCTTCTTCCTTATCTGCCTTCTCTGAGCCTGTGTTCTAAAAAAGCATTCTCTTCCCAATATACGCTGCCTCATGAGTCCAAGTGAATACTCTTTTCTCATAATGTTTTTTTATCCAGATGGAAAAAATGGCTGTCATAGATCTGTTTTTAAAATCTCTGCAGTAAGGTAGCAGCCGGTGTGTGTGTGTGTGTGTGTGTGTGTGTGTGTGTGTGTGTGTGTGTTTGAATGTATGTGATAGGAAATGTTTTTAAGATTTTTAAGAAATCAGCTACGATAGAATATAGCTTTGTCGATTTAAAGGGAATGTCTGCATATTATGAAACATTTTCAGCACTCAAAAACCCAGATCTAATATAATCCCCCTGAGCCCCACACATTACATTGCAAGATGTTGTTTTCTTGTATATTCTGGTGTTGATTTTTACCGGAGAACCAGAATTTTTTTTTTTTTTTAACAAAACAAATGGACATCAGAACAAAATTTCTCAACTGTCACTGCAGCAAATTTTTGGTGCATGCACTTGCTACTAAGAAATATCTTTTTACTCTGATCATTACTTTAAAAGGAAGGAAAAACATCTCTCCATCTCTCTAGCTTTACCATCTTTAAAGATCAGCTTACCACAGATAGGGTTGTCTTCCACCTCAGCACATCATCTCTCTGTGAGGCTCGAGCTCAAAGGTCGCCCGCTGTGTTCTGGAGAGCAGGGACAGGCTGTGTGCAGGAGGCTGAGGCTTGTGCTCCCTTGCTCAGCCTGCTCAGCTGCATTGTGTCGCTGTGAGCTGAGCCAGGCTCTGGGAACACCTGATCAGCACCACATTGGAGGACTGCAGAGCTGTCACTGGTGCTGACTCCGATTGATTGCAAGGATGCACGCTTCCCAGAGCTGAGCCTGGACTTTACCTAGGGGAGGGGAGGGGAGGTGGTGGAGACCCTCCGATGGCCCGGCTCCCCCAAAGAGACTCCGGTCGCACTTCTGTGAATTAAATGAGATGTCTGGTTTTATGGTTACATCTGCCACGTTGAGGATTTGGGGGTTTCTCTTCATGTGATATTTTATCATTGAAAATTAGTTTGTCCATATATTCTTGTCATTCCTTCCGAGATATCACTTAACTTTAGCAAAAGTTTGCACTCTTAGTACACACACACCACACTATAATTTTTGCAGCATTCTAGTCTTTCAGATTTGTCCGCTTGCTTAAATTCTTATCTTCCCTTCCAGGAGATACCTACTTAGTTATGTTTGTGCCAGACAAGGAGAAAATAATGAGTTGTCCCAGCTCATAGTTTCTCGACATGCTGAGAGCCACGTTTGAGTAGGAGCACAGGTAGCACCTGTGTCTTGGTAAGCATGGTTTAAAAAAATAAAATGAAATCCGTTACAACACATGTATGTTAAGTAGAGGCAATTGTGAAATCTGCACTGGATTTTGAGATAGAAAGCCTGGATACAAACCAGGCTCTGCTGTTTTCCTTCCAGCGTGACATAGAACAAGTCACTTGCTCTCTGTAGCCCTCAGTTTTTTCATCTCTCAGATGGGACAGTTTGAACTTGAGAGACACTGAGAGTCCTTCCAATTCTAAATCTGAGCTCCTTTGAAAGGCATCATGGGAATTTATCTTTTGGGTGAGCAGCTCTTTTGGAGAGGAGACAGGATATCTGTCAGTACTTGTAAGGACAGTCTTTTTCCTTGCAGTGCCCCTTTCGGCTGGCTCCTGGTATTGTCTTGGGGTTTTTGCCCCTTTGGATTGAGTTACCAGATTTGGGGAAGTAGCAGGACCTATAGCCTGTAGCTATATTCATGTAACTGCAGAAGGTGCAATTAGCTCAGTGGATTTCCAATCTGTTCCTGGCTTTAGATGTGACCGTCTTATACCTAGTATTGGTGGCTAGGATACAGTGGGTGTGGAAAGCAGGGGAGCCTTGATTTGTCTTTGATTAAGATATATTTGTCCTTGGGACATTGTTTCATATTTGGCTATTTAGAAAGCATTTTAGAGCTTTTGAGAGAGACAGAGAGAGAAAAGAAAAGACAGAAATTGACTGGGGCTTGGGTAGCTTTGATTCCACCATATGCTGTAACTCATAAAGTAATCTGGCTAAATGTTCAAATTCAGCTCCCATCTCCATTCCCAGCCCAGAGAGGATACTGCACTATCTTGCTGTAGCACTTGGAGGAACTCATTTGGGTCATGATTTTATGTTCAGGATCCAGGCCAGGTAGAAATATGCTGGCTTTTTATTTGATTTTTTTTTTAAAGCTAAAAAGGAAAAAAAAATTTGATCTACTTTGCAAATAAAAACTACATTTGTTAAACCAAATACTTCAGATTGCTATTTGCCTCAGATATTTTATCATGAGATCTGTTTTATGGCTGCTCCATCTGCTGTCTATTAAATGTGTTCATTGAGAGAATTTAGTAGTATCAAAGTTATCCAGCAAGTACAGATTTCTAAGTACAGATTTGCAACTTTGCCACCATGTCAGTGCCATAAAATAGCCATTTGTTATTGGGAATTCAGATAGGTGGGCGGCACTCCTTTAGGCCAAGATGGTGAGGAATCCATCTCTGTTTTTAATTTTTTTGCTTTAGCCACTGTTTTGAACTTTAGCAGCAACAGATCAGTTGTATTAGTAGCACAATCCAAAATAAGAAATGATGCAGGATATTATTTTCAGAAGTAAATTATCCTGATTCAATTACTGTAAAAAGCTGATATTCCTCAAGCTCAGTTTTGAAATCTGTAACATTAGAAAGTTTTTATTGATTGGCACCCTCATAAGTGAATTGGAGTGAAATATCCAGTCTTTTGACTCTTAATTGGAGTTCTTTAAGTGGTCATTGATCCTGGAAGGCACCTAGTTTTTATTTACAATGATCTTAGTAGAAAGTGTCCCGAATATCTCAGTGCAGCTTAAAACTTCACTAAGACATTGGGACATCTAGTATTTATTATACTTGTTTCTAACCATGGCTCTGTGCTTTTCCATCTTTAGCTTTCTTTAAGGTAATACCGAATTCTCAGAATGGGGTGGGGAAAGTACTTATATATTAAAAAAAATTAAGATGCAAAAAAAATTTGTCTTTTGACTAGGCTAATGTAAAGTTGTGTACTTGAAAGTTCTCTATATATGTTAGCCACGAGGGTGGGCAGTTGATAGTTCTTCTTTTGAAAATTGTTCATTTTCTGGACAATGACTCATATATGTTTTGGTGTTAGTTACCTATATGTGTTGGATATTTGACTTCTGGCTTCTGTGAGAGAAAACTGAGTATAAGAAGAATGGGGAAAGGGAGAACGACTTCCTCTCAATAAGGAGGAGAGATCTGGACTGGTGAAGGCTCTCAGGGATCATCTGGAGTAGGAGAGTTGGGGGAAGAATTTGCAGGAGGAAAATCTTCAGAAGTAGATAATGGCTAACATTCTGCTTTCGGGTTGAAACAGGATGCGAAAAGACACGAAAAAGAATGGAGAAGGGTTCTAGAAGGTCAGAGGGAATGGAGCTCAGGAAGGCAGAGGAAAGGGTCCTGCTGGGAATGAGGGATGGCAGGTGCCCAGCAGGAGGTGAGAACCTAGTCTCGTCAGGGAAGATGGCATCTGGGGGAGCTTCTGTCTGAGAGAAGGAAGGTGTGGGAAGACCCGGCAGCTGTGCTTGCTAAGCCTTTTCCAAAGTTGAGAGCGGAGAGTAGAGCCCCCCACCCCAGAGCCCCAACTCCCGGAGCCTGCAGAAGGCCGCTTTTAGTGTCCAACTCCATGGAGATGTTGGTCTCGCCATTTTCCATCTTTTTTTTAAGTTCTTTGTAATCAAGGTCATTCTCTGGGCCAGAGGGCAGGGAGACAGTGAGGGCTCTCGGGTCCCTCCTGGTTCTCAATCTGTGGGAGGAAACCGAGGCCAGAGACAACAGCCCTGGCTTCAGCCATGGTCAGCAGGCCTGCACCGAGCCCTTCTTTGCTGTGCTGGATTTCCCCAAACTTGAGAGGAAATGAAAGTCTTCTCATTTTTCCACGCCTGCTCTGCGCCACTTCGTATGGTTCAGTTAATAAACAAGCATTTATGAAACGCTGTTCTGTGGCGGGCACTGTGCTAATCAACGGGACACAGAAAGAGATGAAAAGGAAATTGTCCTCGTGACAGGGAGGTTCATCTGAACAAATACATGTCACCAAAGCTGGGGGGATGGGCCGGGCCAAGGCAGGCCACCGGGGGAAGTGGCCTCTGAGTCGAAAGGGGAAGGAGGCCAGGACTGGGGGAGGCTGAGGGGGAGGACCTGAGAGGACAGACTGGGGGACTGCTGGGGCAGGGAGGAAAGGAAAAGGGGGCTGAGGGGCTTGATCCCAAAGGGAATGGGGGGGGAGCACTCTCAGACCTGACCCCGACAGTCAGGGGGAAGGCTGGATTGGAGAGGGAATGATGCAGGCCTGGACTAGCATGGCCACGGCGTGGAAAGCTTGTGGAGGCAGAGACGAGATGGGATTTCCCAGGGGTCAGCCTCGGCTGTGGCAGCTGGGGCTCTGTCCTGGCCACCTCCCTAGAATGCAGCAGGACCCTTTGGGGGGCTTTGTGCTGGGGAGGTAGTGTGGCCTAATGGTGACCTGCAGCCCTCACCTTAACACACCTGTGGCCGAGGCTGCTGAAGTCCCAAGCCCCCAGGCCTCTCTGAGCTTCCGGGGCTTCCGCTGGGCTCAAGGGCTCAAACCCCACGTGCCATGGCTTGAACCTGATTTAGAGCCCTGGGAACAATCTGCTGCTGCTAGTCATGTTGATTCATTTCTAGTCATGTGGTACTTGAATCATCTCCTTTTTGCCATGTTACTAAAATAAACTTTATACTGTGGATTTTGCATCTCTAATTTTGTTAACTCCATGTTGTGCTTTCATCCTGCCTGGCTTTTCTTATGCCCTGTCTAAATTTTTATCTTCCTGCATTTATTTCTGCAGATTTCAACAAATACTTCTACTTTGGCTGATATGCTCTGTTGCACTAAGACAAAAATAAATAACTAAATAAATAGGTCCTCCTGTACCAAGAATCAAACTTATTTTCCACTCTTTGCTATGAATTTTTATAAAATTTCCTCCTACAAATCCAGGGAGAAAAGTGGCCAAAAGTCTCAATCTTTTCAGAGCCAGTACCGATTCCTCCCTTCCCCAATGTAGAGTTTATATGACAGTTATTGTGTGTCCCCTATCTGTCATAAATTATTGGAGAAAGGGGAGAAGTAAACGAGCAATCATAAATGCAAAAAACCCCAACTAGCTTAGATGTAAAATAAGCAGATCAAAAGCTTAACCTTAAGGTAGTTCCAGAGACAAATGAGTCAGATCTTTGTTCTCCCTTGGATTACTCTGGGAATTTCTTTATCATTAGTGCCTCTGTTCACTGTTATGTTAATATAAAATATGGAGGATTTTTGATATAAATGAAAGAATCTTTGGACAATGCCATTGAAGAAGACCATGAATATTCAGGTCAAGATCCCAGCATGAGGATTTGAAGTGTGAGCAAGATGTGAGATAGATATGAAAACCTGAAAAAGACATTCTTAGTAATGGTACTTGACAAGATTGAAAGTTGGCAATGATTTGTGTAAATGAAGATGACTAGGAGAGGCTCAGCATGGAAATGGATGTTGGTGAAAGTTTGAAGAAGAAATTTTAGAAGAGAGTGACCTCCAAGAACAGCAGATGTTTTTGTGATGTTATTTTGGGGGCCATTTTGTGGAAATAAACTTTATTTTTTTCCCTTTTTAAAAATTTGCATAACATATGTATGGGTAGTTCCTCAGCATTGATCTTTACAAAGCTTTCCGTTACAAATTTTACCCCCAGTCCCCACCCCTCCCCTAAATGGCAGGAAGTCCACTACATGTTAATTATGTTAAAATACTTGGCAAATCGAATATGTGTATACATATTTCCACACTTATCATTGTTGTGCAAGAAAAATCATATCTACAAGAAAGAAAAATCAGATAAACTGCAAGCAAACATCAATCAAGAGCATGGAAATGTTATGTTGTGGTCCACAGGAAATAAATTTTAGATAATCTTTTTAGTCATATGAAGGGAGATTTCCCTTAAAAAAAAATACAGTTGTCTTAAACCAGTCATTGACCCAAAGTGCTTGCCCCCTCAGGACTTATTACTACTTAGCTTTCTGTCGATTTATTAATAAAACTGACTATTCTTCTGATTCAGAAGTTGAAACAAAATACACGATTGTGACTGGCAGAACACAACCCAGTGTAGGGTAGTCTCTTGTTCTTCCACCAAAAGTGTATAAAAAGAAATAGGCCCTGAGGGTGATTCTTTCCATTGTAGACATGAAACAAAACCTCATGACTCAGTTTTGAACAACCTGGAGATGATGATATGATTGGAGTTGTTAGTCTTACAGGAAATAGCTGGCAGATGCGGAGTTGAGGCAGTATTTACATTAATAACTTTCATTTTTGATAATGCTTTTAGCATTGTCAGGCCTTTTCTTCACGCCCACCCTCTGAGTTCAGGAGAACACATATTGTTTCCATATTGAAGGTAAAGACTTGGTGAGCTTGCCTGTGATTTATGGGAGCCTCCTCAGCTACCTAATAAATAGACCAGTGAGACATGACAAAAATCATCTTCTGGAAACTCTAGGATGAAGAAGCCCAACCAGGAATATCCACAGTGCCTACAAATCACTTACTGCAAGGTTCCTCATGTGTTGAGACAGGGATGTGTTGCCATCCCTGGGAAATGATCCAGTTTATAATTGCAGTCTGAGATTTTTGCAAGGTATTAATCATTTCTTCAGGTGATCCAGGTACATAGAAAAGTTTGAGAGGTTGTTTGAATTTTTTTTTTGTCCAAAAAACCCCAAAAGAACCCAAATATTTTCCCAGTGAAGTGAGACAAAGCATTTTGTGGAACTTTACTGCATTTTTAGCATTGTTTTTGACCTAGTATATGTTGTGTGTTATTAGAAAGCTGATTTTCTGTTTAAGTTTGTGACTTATGAGTATCTACTAAATTCAGGGTTTTTTAAATTTGAGGGATATATGTTTTTACTTCTGTAGGGACATATCTCTAAAATACTGGTGGTGAGTAGTAAAAAGATAAGATTGAATTACCAAAATTAAATTTCCATTTGTTCTTTCAGAAGCTTACCTTCCATAACAATGTATATTTAAGAAATATTAGGTATTTCTGAAATAGCTAAGTCACCAAAGACAGATGCTATATTTAAAATGTTTTAATGAAATTGAAGAAATGGATAGAAACATAATGCCATCTTGCAGATAACTTCTAAGAAGTTCCGTACAACATCTTGTTGTTACAAGCCCTCTTTTATTACTGTAAAGGCGACAACTCTCTTGTAAACCTCCTGAACAGAGAGTTGTCTATTGACTTTAAACATTAAACAGATATTGTCTATGCTTTGAAATTTAGCAGTTAGATATTGTGCCAAACTCAGCAAATAGTCAAGTATCAGAAAAAAATTTCTACTGTAGGGAAGCACTTTTTAATATTTACATGAATTTAAGAGCATCTTAAGCAGATTGAACGGAAATCTAAGTTAGATGGCAGTTCATTCAAAGGAAAAAATTAAAGCTAGTCTTTTTTAAAAGTCTTCACATCATCAAGCTGTGATCATTTACAGTAATTCCTCAGGTGGCGGCGGCAGCAGGGATTCATCTAAGGCTTGTTGACTAAAGTCAGGAGGATTAGGAAATTGGGTCTCTAAAGTGGGTGAATCTGAATCGTGGACCCCTCCATTATCCTTCTCCTGATCTTGGAGGAGAACTTCTGGAGGAGGGGGCAGTAAGGAAGAATCAGGGAGAAGAGGGAATGAGTCCACAGGGGGTGGGAGATGAGAGAAGTCATTGTCCAGTAAGTTAGCAGAGTCAGGCTTCTTATTTTCTGGCTCATCTAAGTCCAGAAGGGGAGGAGCTGCAGTCAGTTCCAAGTCCTCTGAAGAAATCGCAGTGCCCACTGTCGATCTATCGGCGCTCTCTTCTGATGTCCCATTTGGTTGGTCTCTCACTTTCTCTAAGTTGGACTTAGGGCATTCATCAAAATTT
Organism: Myrmecobius fasciatus; assembly: GCA_023553655.1. NCBI lineage: Eukaryota > Metazoa > Chordata > Mammalia > Dasyuromorphia > Myrmecobiidae > Myrmecobius > Myrmecobius fasciatus. Next base: position 14,550 of record JAJPUD010023732.1, read on the forward strand.
TCACTTGAGTCAAACAATTTCACATCCAAATCATCTGCTAACAGCATGTTTTTGTTTGGTTTCCAGATCTCAAGTGATACGATTGATGAACGTTTTATGGATTTTCCATTTTCTCTACTGTAGTCCATACACATATCAGGAGTTTCACCATCAGCAAAGGGAGACCGGCCAGCCCAGTTTTGGTCATTGAGAACTGGTTTCCTAAAGCATTTCCAGAGCACAATTATAAATATAGCACCTATCATAAAAGTCAGAATTGTGCCAATTAGTGTAGCAGCTACGGAATTGGCGGTGGAGCTTGGAAATTTTGTTGGGCTGGGATTGCTATTTTCTTGGTGGAATCCTGGAGTAACAACTGCTGATGCTGAATCCCTGGTGGAGCTGGGGCTAGATGATACTGGTGGTTGCCTGGTGGAGCTGGGGCTAGATGATGCTGGAGGTTTCCTGGTGGAGCTGGGGCTAGATGATGCTGGAGGTTTCCTGGTGGAGCTGGGGCTAGATGATGCTGGAGGTTCCCTGGTGGAGCTGTGGTCTGGTGTTCCTGGTGGTTGCCTGGTGGAGCTGGGCGGAGCAGATGGTTCCTTGGAGGAGCTGTGGACTGATGTTACTGGTAGTAGGTTGGGGACAGATGAATGGCTAGTGGAATTGGGATCAGCTGATTGTGGTGATTGACTGGAGGAGTCAGGTCTAGGTGATTCTGGTGGCTGGCTGGTGGAATTGAATACAAGTGATGCTACTTGTGGGTTGGAGGACTTGGGGACAGACGGCCCTGGTGTTTGACCCAAAGACTTGGGGATGGATGATAATGAGGATTGTCCAGAGGAAGAGGGAATGGTTGGTGCTCCTAGTTGCCCAGAGGATCCAGGAACAGATGAAGTTGGTGGTTGTCCTGAAGGAGTGTTGATGAGTTTTAATGGTTGACTGAATGGGATCTCTGTGCCATTTCCAGAATTAGCCGATGTATCTGATGTTGATGATTTAAAAGTAGTCTGAGGTGAAACTGTTGATGAGTAAGCTTGTGCCTCTGTTAGAGTTGGGTTTGTTAAGAACCCACACAAGAGCATTATGATGAAATGTTTGGGATCCATTTCAAAAGCCTAAATCATAACAAGGTGATTTTTTTCCCCACTGTAAAAGGAAACAAAGGGGGACAATTAGCTCTCATTTTGGGGTGGGATGGGGTTATAGGCAGGTGGTTTTTTTTTTAAATCTCTATATTTAGAGGTGATACAATGAGATGTCACTGAAGGACTATGTGCCATTTATTGAGAACCAGTGTATGGACTGGCTCATTGTCAAATTGACTATGACTGTGGTGCTGTACTTCTCAGCCACATGAAAGGGATTTTGTATTTCAGACCAGTGAGCATCAAAGTCAGATCCTTAAAGTATTTGTGATACACTGAAAACTAATGCCGAGAACTGCCACATGTCTCTTTGCGCAGTGAGTGGCCCCAGTTGCTGTTCACTTACAGCCCTTGCAGTGTGGGGTTCACCTGTACCACCTGGTAGAATCTGCACTCTGAAGCACTCAGTGACCCTCCATCTCATCACCGAGTCCAGTGGTCTGCAGTACTGATGCTGCTGACCCATCTCTGCTGGCCTTCATTTGACTGCTCTCACTACTCTTGCTTCTGCATCCAAACTGCTTTTCAAGAGGCATCTAGATAGTGCAGTAGTTAGAGCACTGGTCCTGGAGTCAGGAGGACCTGAGTTCAAACCCCCGCCTCAGACGCTTAACATTTATCAGCTGTGTAACCCTAGGCAGGTCACTTAACCCCAACTGCCTCTCAACACACACACTCATCCTCACCCTATCTTTTCAAGTTCCTTGGCTCTAGGCTGGCTTCATTTCTACTTTTTAATTTCTGGCTGTCCAAATCCATCAAGACTCAGCTTGATTCATACTTCTGAGACAGCTCTCGGGACCCTCACCTCTTCATTTTGCAGATGGGAACACATAGTCCCCCTGGAGTTCATTGACATACCCAGACTTGCACAAGTTGTCAGCCTCATAGGCGGGGATTTGACTCAGCCCTAATTACAGAACCAAAGCCCATGTTGCCTTCCCTACAGAGCTATTCATTGCTAGGAGTTGCCTCTGGATCCCACCTGTCCCTAGGACTGCCCTCAACTCTGTTCCTTTCCCATAAGCTCTCTGGAAAGGGGGGAGGGGAATTTGAATGAAGCCATTCCCAAAACAGCCTGAAGTGAACTCCGTGAGCAATCTCTGTTATTATAATTCCTTTGGGAACTAATCATGCACTGACTTAGGACATAGCAGGAAAAGGGCAAGACGCACCCAGCCCCTTTCCCCACCATGACTGAGCTGTTAGAGAAGTAGAATTGTTGTACAGCACTCATAACGAATCGTTCTCTTCATTCTTCCCTTCTTTCCTTCATTTTATTCCCCCAAATTAGGATGTGATATTCCATATAGTAGATGCACAGGAAATATTTTCTTTAATCTGGGCCACTATTTTTGACCGTCTCACTGCTTATCAATAGTAATTATAATAATAATAGACATTTATATAGCATCAAAGGTTTACAAAATGCTTTATAAATGTGAACTCATTTGATTCCTATAACAAAATGATAATTATAATAAGAAGTAAATTATTATTTTCCCCATTTTACAGATGAGACAAATAGAGGTTAGGTGGCTAAAAGTTTAAAGCTGAATGTGAACTCAGGTCTTTCTGACTCCATGAACAGCACTCTATTCACTATCTCATCTAGTGTCCTAGTAGCAGATATTCAGTGAACATCCAATATATCCCAGGCATTGTGGTAGACAATGGGCACACAAAGACAGAAATGCCATTATACTGCCCTCAGGTACTTTATTCTATATTAATGCCTCTAAAAATCCAAGTAGCTCTGAGGGTCATAGAACCATGCATTAATGCTGACAGAGATCTTGGAGCTCATTTAGTCCAAGCCTTAAATTTCATGGTTGAGGAAACTGAGACTTTGAAGGGTGAAGGACTTTGCATGTGTTTCTAGAATTGGCCAACCTGAATCTGAGCATTGGTTCTTGAACTACTAATCCAGCCTCTTCCCAGGGTCCTACTCTTGTGTTGTGAACTTCTTTGAGCAAGAGGAGACACCCATTCTAGCTATTGATTGCTTTGAAATGTTGGGTTAGCCCTGCTACCCTTGTTGAGGTGAATGATAAAAAAGTTGGCTTCCTTGGGGAAACCTTCCTGGCAGTTCTTAAATCAACAGAAAATACACACGTGAAGTTTTATAAGTATATTCGGCCATTTTGGCCAATTATTTGCTATTTTGTGGTTTTACTTAAAAATAAAATAAAGCAGAATATTCCTTGTTTCAGTTAACAGAAAATTCATTACAAGGCAAGCACTTAACGGCAAAGTTAGAATAAATAGCTTTGAAGGAGCCTATTCAGATTGATAGGATTCTGTTTTATGTTCACATCCTTTCTTGTCAACAGGAAAGTAGAAATAACCACAGCTTTGTGAAAGCAATTATTTCCTTCACCATTAAAGGAGTCTATACCTGCTCTGGTCCAGAGCCCTGTTTCTTCCCCCCCCCCCCTTCCACTCTGTTTTGCAGTGGACTTTCCAGTCTAGATATACTGTTTTACTGGCATTGATGAAAATCCTGGTGATTTTATCAGGAGATAAAGGGCCACCCTGAACCCCTGAGATGATTGTCATTCTCCTTGTTACAAGCTGCCTAAATATCAACATAGATGGTGTAATGTGGGGTCCCCTGAGAGCCTCCAGCTGTTCTCACAAAATCAGAAGCGGCAGAGTACAAGTCAGCCCCTTGGCTGCCAAGGGTATCCTTGGCTCCCCTTGGTAACCCCGGGGGCTTGGGGAATGTGGGCAAAAGGAGCTCGCAGATGCCCCTTGGCGCTAATTGAGCCAGAAAGGAGAAAACTGTTCAGGGTTGGAAGAACTGAAGAAAGTGTTTTGATTAAGCAGATGTTTATACAAACATCTGCTGGGCAGTGGAGAGGGAAAGGAACTAGGAACATCCATCATCAGCTGTTCATGAAACACCTACTATGTGTCAAGTGCTGTACAGAGCATATAAAAAGAAAGGAAGGAATTTAAAAAATAATTCAGAAATATATAAAATGAGGAAAGCTCTTGAGGAGGGATGGAGTTAAAATAAGTTAGCTTCTATGAATCCCCCACTGATGAATCTCCTCTCCTTTTTCCCTATCATGATTTATACCATGTAATTACACTTATTTGAGGATCCTCCCAGAGAGTATAGGATCCTCCATTACCTACCTTCTTGTGGCCCTTATATAGTATTCTCATGATGGTATATCTCTCAGATAGGGGATTCACTTGGGAGAACATGGGAAATGTGAACAGGGAGAGGTGGGCAACTGAGATCAGTGACTCCCAAATGAAGGTTCTAGGGAACTAGTGTATTTTTCATAACAAATCTCTAGTCCCACCCTGCTAGCTGCCTATGGGAGACACTCCCTCCAACCCCCCAAAACAAAACAAAGCAACAGTGCCCTAAAATGATCAATAGCGTATGGCCAAATACAGGAGCCATGAAATAAGATTGGGAATATGTGGAGAAGAGATGCTGTAGTTATCTTGAACATCCCAGGATAAAATAGAGGGAACTGTGGTACAGTGGACAGAATCCTGGGCTCGGGGTCAAGATGACCTGAGTTTAAATGTAGCGTCAGATACTTTTTAGCAATATTTCCCTGGGAAAGCCACAGAACCTCTTTGCCTCAGTTTCCTCATCTTTAAAATGGGGCTATTAATGAGGGAAAAATTGTTAAGTGCTTATCACAGCATCTGGCACATAGTAAAAGTAGTTATTATTGCAGCTATTATTAAATAGTTGAAAGTACAGTACTCGTTCAGTGATATGCATTTATATGAGGTATTGGCTTAGACAGTAAGAAGAGCTTCTTAAATATGATTTTCAAATGTTTTCACATTTTCTTCTGGAGAATGGAAGAGAAATAAAACATGGAGAGAGAGACAATTAGGTGCAGGTTTTGCTTTAAAGATGAGAGGTTTTGTTTTGTTCTTGTTTTGTTTGGGTTTTTTT
>JAJPUD010023733.1:0-19610 GCA_023553655.1 Myrmecobius fasciatus
TTTATTTTCATTTTACAATGAGGAAACTGAGGCCAGGAAAGGTCTAGGGTATTGTTCAGTCACACAGGCAGTAAGTGTCAAAAGGCAGAATCTGAATTCCAGTCTTCCTGACTCCAAGTCTAGCACTCTAGCCATTATGGAACCAGTTGCACAAAGTTTTGTGCAGGATGTAGACATAGGGGCCCTTTCTTCTGAGGCTTATTACTACTTTTTCCTCCCTCCCCTCTTCTCTTCTCTGTGTGTCCCTGTCAGACATTCTCATTCCCCTCCCCAAGGGAACAGGAAAGTTTCTTGCCCAGCTGCTCCTGGGTGCCTTGTTGGCATTTCTCATTACCCACAAGTTGTTTCCTTTGGAGAGTTCTTATCTCAGCAGTACTTGTTGATGCTAACTTGTAGCTGGGGGAAGAGTTGTCCTTCTGGGATGTCCCTGGCTCCCTCTCCTGACAAATGTCAATGTGACATGATAACCACAGCTCCCCAAAGGTGAGAGGATGGAAGGGTGTACATCTGTCAGAGAATCAAGACCTTATAAGAATGGCAATCTCTACCTACTCCACCCACCCACTCAACAATCGCCACTGCCATGCTGATTTTCCCTCAACTGAGTCCAGCCAGGTAAGTTTCATTCTATGCCCCAGCCTTATACATGAGAATTATTTATTGGGAGGGAGAGAATATTCTTTTGGAGATTAAAGGAGACAGATCCTGGTACAAAGGTGCTATGGGATGGGGACAGGGATGTGATCCCACAGCAGAGTCTGGAAATAGACATGGAATTTTACTCCAAAATTTAAGAAAGATAGGATGTTTTCTTTACTTCCTCTGAACTTACATTAGGCCTTCTCCTTCTATCTCTGCCCAGAGCCCTCTGTTGTTCTCTTTCTCTCTTCCCCTCTTCCTGTTAGCTTACGTAGCACTGTTATTCTTCTTTAGTATTATTTCATTTTTCTCTTTGTTTCTTTTTGTTGGGGCAATTGGGGTTAAGTGACTTGCCAAGGGACACACAGCTAGGAAGTGTTAAATGTCTGAGACTAGATTTGAACTCAGGTCCTCCTGACTTCATGGCTGGTGCTCTCATTATTTCATTTTTCAAAGCTACAGGCTCATAGGACCACAAATTTTAAGTTGGAAAGGACTTCAGAATGCATCCATTCTAATATTCTCATTTGATAATGGAGAAAACTGCACTTAGATTAGAGCTGAACTGATCTGTTTGTCATGCAGTTCACTTTATACAGCATTATCCTAAAAGCAAATGGGTCCATAAAATAAATAAAATAATAATAACAGTAACAAAATATAAAAAAAATAAAATAACATCTCCCCAGAATGGTAGAAAACTTTGTTTCAATATCTCTTGAGTTACCATGTATGGTATTTTCAAACTTGTTTTCATTACATTATGGGTAGTAGTATAGGGGAGCCTTTGATCATATATATATATATATATATATATATATATATATATATATATATATATTACACAAGTATGTATCTATATAATTTATTTATCTATTTGTGTGTATATGTGGCTATATACATGTTTTATGTGTATATAAATATGTGTATAAAGTCACATTGAGGAACATAGCTGCAATTTCTAGTTCTTTACCACTACAGAGAATAGGCATAACCATTTGAGAATATAGAGTTTCTTTTCCTTTTCCTTTAATCATCTTTGGAAATCAACCAAATCGTGTTATTGGTAGGTCAAAGTATATAGATTATTTAATAAGTCGTTGGGCATAATTCCAAATGGCTCTCCAAAATGGTTGGATCAGGTGTTCAATTTTTCTACATCTCCAATGTTTGTCACTTTCCTTTCTATCATTTTGGCTATTCTGGTAGGGGTAAAATGATTCCTCAAGGTTTTTTTTAAATTTGCATTCCTCTAATCATTGATGATTACAGCAATTCTTTTATTTATTATGAGATTATTATGTTAAATTGCTGCCATAAATTGTATGCCTACTCTATTCCATTGATTTCTCTTTCTATTTATTACTCAGTCCCAGATAGTTTTGATAATAAGTATTTTATAATACAGTTTAAAATTTGGTACTTCCTTTTTTACTTTTTAAAAATTATTTCCTTTATTTTTCATGAGATTTTGTTTTTCAAAAGAATAATTATTATTTTTCCTAATTGAGCAAAAATTAACTAATTTAATTGGATGGCATTGGATATATACATTAATTTGGGTGAAAATGTCATTTTTTTCCTTTTTTAAATTTCCCCACTTACATGTAAAATAACATTTCTTTTTTGGTTATTCATGTACATTCACTTTTTTTAACATAATTCCACGTTGGGAGAGAAAAATCAGAACAAAAGAGGAAAACCAGAAGAAAAAGAAAACAAAAGAAAAAAAAGTGAACATGGTAGGTGTTCATTTACATTCAGTCTCCATTTTTCTCTCTCTTGATGTGGATGGTGTTTTCCATCCAAGGTTTCTTTGGATTGCCTTTCATCCCAGAATCCCTGAAAAGAATCAAGTCCTTCACTGTTTATCATTGCACCATCTTGCTGTTGTTGTGTAAAATGTTTTTTCGGATTCTTCTGGTTTCTCTCAGCATCAGTTCACACAAATGTTTCCATCCCTTTTTAAAATCAGCCTGTTCATTTTTTATAGAGCAATAATATTCCATTATTTTCATACAACATAACTTATTCAGTCATTGTTCAATTGATGAGCATGTACTCATTGAAGACTCATCCTTATTCTATTTCCCTTGCCTCATCATGAACAATTAATCTCTCTGCAGTTATTTAAATCTGATTTTATTTATACAAAAATGTTTTTTCTTACATTGTTTATGTAGTTTCTCAGTTTCTTTTGGCAGGCGTATTCCCAGTTATATTCAACTATCTATAGTTTTTTTTTTTGTTTGTTTGTTTCAAATAGGATATCTTTTCTTATTACTTTTGAAGAGTTTTCTTTGTGGCATATAGGAATGCTGATGATTTACATGTATTTAATTTATATTCTGTTACTTTGATAAAATTTTTTATTGTTTCAATTAATTTTTTAGTTGTTTTTCTTTGTTTCCAGGCATATCATCATATTATTTGTAAAAATAGATCATTTTATCACCTCCTCTCCTTTAATGAATCAATCCATTTCTTTTTCTTCTCCTATTGTTATTGCTAAGATTTCCAACACAATATTGAAACATATTGGTAACAGTGGATATCCTTGTTTCATACCTATTTTTACTGGGAAGGCTTCTAGTTTATCCCTATTATAAATAAGGTTTGGAGATGATTTCAGGTCATTTTTTTAATCAATTTAAGAAAAAATGCATTTATACCAATACATTCAATTTTTTAAATAAAAATGAACTTTATGAAACTTTTCTACATCTATTGACATAATCATTTGCTTAAAAGCTTTTATTATTTATTTAATCATTTCTGTTAATAGTTTTTCTTATGTTAAAGCATCTCTGCATTTCTGGTATAAATCCTATGTGATTGCAATGTACAGACTTTCTCAAGTATTTTTGTGATGTATTATTTTATTTAGGATTTATGCCTCCCTGTTCATTAATAAAATTGGTCTATAACATCCTTTTTCTATTTTAACTCTTCCTGGTCTGGGTATCATAGTCATATTGTTTCCTTTTTTTTTTTCCTGAGGCAATTGAGATTAAGTGATTTACCCAGGTTTACACAGCTAGGAAGTAAATGTCTGAGGGTGGATTTGAACTCAGGTTCTCCCTGACTTCAGGGCCAGCACTCTATCCACTGCACCATCTAGCTGCCTCTGTCATATTGTTTCCTAAAAGGAATTTGGTGGTATCCCTTTGTTACCTATTATTACAAATAATTTATTAAATGCTGGAATTATTTGATCTTTAAATATTTGATAAAATTAACTCACAAATCTACTTGACTGTAATGTTTTCTCTTTTGAAGCTCCTTTATAGAGCATTCAATTTGCTGTTCTTAAATAGGTCTATTCAGATATTGTATATCCCTCTTTTTCTAATTTAGGTAATTTATATTTTTGTAAAAATTCTTCCATTTCACTAAAATTGTTGAATTTATTGGCATTTAATTGGAAAAATTAATTTCTTGTTATTGTTTTAATTTAATGTCCATTAGTGGTATATTCACCCCTTCATTTTTGACACTTGTGATTTGATCTTCTTTTCTTTTCAAAAACCCAAATTAATCGACTATGTATTCTCCCCCTTCCCATAAAACCAACATCTAATTTTATTTATGGATTGTGGTTTTTACTCTCAATTTTATTAATCTCACTTTTAATTTTTAGGATTTTCTATCCAATATTTAAGTGGGGATTTTTAAATTTGTTTTCTCCTAGGTTTTAACATTTTATATCCAACTCATTAGTCTGCCCTGTCTCTATTTTATTGATGTAAGCATTTAGAGATATAATTTTCCCATCTTACTGCTTTTGCTGTATATTATAGGTTTTTATATGCTGTCTAGTATTGTCATTTTCTTCATGAAATTATTAATTTTTTCTGATTTGATCTTTAACTCATTCATTCCTTAAAACTGATTGTTCAATATTCAAGTAGTATTTAATATATATTACCTTGATCCCTTATTAAATATAATTTTTATCATATTATGATACCCCAAATATATTTTTAATATTTCTGCTTTTAGCTATAGAATTTTATATACTGATATATGGTCTATTGTTATAAAGATACTGAGGACTACTGAGAGAAATACTTATTCCTTTTTTTTATTTCCATTTAAGTTTATCCAGATATCATTTCCATCTAATTTATCTAAAATTCTATTCATTTTCTTAACTTCTTTCTTTATTTAATTCTGAGTTAGATTTATTTAGTTCTGAAAGGGAAAATTAAAATCTTTTACTATTATAATATTATTATCTATCTCCACTTGTCATTAATTTAGCTTTTCTTTTACAAATTTAGATGCTATGGACTTTGTTGCATATACATTGAATATTGATATTTCTTCATTGTATATAGTATCTTTTATCAAAATGTTTCCATTTTTATTTCTTTTAATTAAATCTATTTTAACCATAACTTTGCGATCATAATTGTAGCACCACTTTTCCCTGACTTTTTTATATTAGCTGCAGCAAATTAAATTTTACTCCAATTCTCCATTTTAACCTTGTTTGCCGATATATTTTAAAATATTTAAGTATGCTTTTTCTAAATAGCATTTTGTTATGTTTAAATTTTTAATGCATAGTATTACAGTTTTCCATATTATATTTGGATTTACCACAATCACATTCAAAGTTATAATTATTATTTGTGAATTTCCCTCCATCTTATTTTTACTCACTATTTTCCTTCTTAGCCTCTTTCCCCCTCACTCTTACCTTATTTTCTTCCTTACTCTCTTATTCCTTATTTTTTGATACCTGATATGATGGTATTCCAAGAAAATCCTTGAGAATCAATTAAAAAACTAGTTGAAAGAGTTAATAACTTTAGTAAACTTACAGTATATAAAATAAACAATCATATAACCAGTAATAATGAGAAATAAGAGATAGAAAGAGATATTCCATTAAAATAAGTACAATTTAAAGTACTTAGGAGTCAACCTGCCATGACAAAACCTGGAATCATAGGAACACAATTACAAAACACTTTTACACAAATAAATCCAGACTTAAGTGGAGCACTGCCATACTAATCCAATTCCAAAAAAAAATTATTGAGCTTGAAAAATAATAACAAAATTCATCTGGAAAACCAAAAGCCAAGAATGTCAGTGAGTCAATAAAAATATATGAAGGAAGATGATTCAGAAGTACCAGATATGAAACTGTTTCACAAAGTGGTAATCATAAAAAATAATCAGGAATTGACTAAGAAATGGAATGGTGAATCAGTGGAATATATTCTATGCACAATTTTTATTCCTGTTTTGTCTAACTCTTCAAAAAGCCCATGGAATGTGTCTGTAGGATTTTCTTGGCAAAGACACTCAAGTGTTTTGCCATTTCCTTCTCCATCATGTACCCAAGGAAGAATTAAGGAAAATAGAGATTAAGTGATTTATTCAAGTTCACACTGAAGGGTTTGAGGCTTGATTTGAACTACGTTTTTTTGATTCCAAGCCCAGTGTTCCACCCACTATACCATCTGGCAGCCCAATATATACAATAGCCCAATATATACAATACACAGTGGTAGATGATCATAGTAATATGTATTTTATAACAAAATCAAAGATTCAAGATTTTAAAACAAGAAATCAGTATTTGACAACAATTGCTGGGAAACTTTACAGAGCAGTTTGGAAGAAGCTAACTATAGCTACCAAGGTAAAGTTAAATGTGTAAATGATTTAGACAATAAAATATAAAAACATAAGAAAATTAGGGAAACGTTTAGTTTACCTTTCTCAATTATGGATAAAGGAAGAATTCATGGCCAATAAGAGATAGAAAACATTATAAGATGTAAAAACGGATAATTTTGATGACATAAAATTAAAAAGGTTCTGCCTAAGCAAAATTAATGCAGCCAAAATTAAAAGAAAAGCAGAAAATGGGTGAAATTTTGATAGCAAAATCTCCCACATGAAGGCTTCTTTTCTCAAATATATAGAGAACTTTGTCAAATTTATAAAAATAGAGATCATTCCCCAATTGATGAGTGGGTCAAATGATATGAACATGCTGTTTTCAAAAGAAGAAATCAAAGTTATCAATAGTCATATGAAAAAAATGCTCTAAGTCATTCTTGATTAGAGAAATGCAAATTGAAATAACTTAGAAATACTACCTCACACCTATCAGACTAACATTATAGGTTGGAGCATATATAGAAAATAAGGACACTAATGCAATGTTGGTGGAGTTGTGAACCAACCCAACCATTTTAGAGCGCAATTCAAGACTGCATGAAAGGCTACAAAACAATGCCCCTTTGACCTAGGAATATCACTACTAGGTTTGTATCCAAAAGAGATTTTAAAAAGAGAAAAGATCTATTTGTACAAAAATATTAATATCAGCTCTTTTTGTGGTGGTAAAGAATAGGAAATTGGGAAGATTACATCATTTGAAAAATTATTGAACAAGTTGTATATGATTGTGATGACATACTATTGTTCTATAAGAAATGACAAGGAAAATGCTTTGAGAAGACTTATATGAATCAATTCAAAGTGAAATGATCAGAGCTAGGAGAATGTTTTACCTAGTAACAGCAAAATTATAGGATGATCAATGGTAAATTACTTATTCTCAGAAATAATATGATTTAAAATAATTACAAAGGAAATTTGATGAAAACTGCTATCTGCCTCCAGAGAAAGAACTGAGGGAGTTCAAATCAGATTGCAGAATACTTTTTAAAAACTAATTTTTTACCTTTGTCTTCATATTCTTTTTCAACGTGAGTATACATGTACAATCTATATAAAATTGCTTGCTTTTTCCTAGGGAAGAGGGGGAGTTAGATAATTTGGAGTTTCCAAAATGAATGTTAAAAACTTGCTTTTCATGTAATTGAGTTAAAAAGTGAAATGTAAAAAAACGAGGAAAGAACTGAAGATTTCAGTAGTTTCTTCCTAATGGGACTGTGGGGGGCAATATTCACAAATATCATCATTTTGTGTTTTTCTTTAGGTCTTCCTGATCCTGATACCCATGTTCCTCTCCAAAAGACCAAGACATGAATCCGAATGACATTATCCTGAGTATTGTCTTCTTTTCCCAAATGGGGATCGGGATGATAGGAAATTACTTCCTTATTTATTCCTTCATCTTCATGTTCCTCAGTGGACATAAGCTTAGACCTATAGACACAATTCTCATACAGCTTGCCCTGGCTAACTTTTTGGCACTTCTCTGCAAGGGCGTCCCTCAGACCATGGTAGCCATGGGGATAAAGAATTTCCTGGATATCATTGGCTGCAAAATTACCCTCTACCTTCAAAGAGTTGCTCGAGGCCTTTCTGTCACCCTGACGTGCCTCCTGAGTGGCTTTCAGGCCATCACCATCAGCCCTAATAATGCAAGTTCAGCAAATCTTAAAGCCAGAGTCCCAAAGTACATCATTCATTCCAGCCTCCTATGCTGGATTTTCCACCTTCTTGTAAATGTCTTTATTCCTATCAGAATGGTTTATCCAAAGCAGACCAAAAACATCACAGAAATACAGCATTATGGATATTGTTCTCACTTAGTTCCTTCTGGATTTCATGCTTCCCTGTATGCTTTTCTTCTCTCATTTCCTGATGCTGTATTTGTGGGATTCATGCTCTTTTCCAGTGGCTACATGGTGCTTCTGCTCTACAGGCACCACAAGCAAGTTGAGCAATTTCACATTACCTGCATCTCTGCCCGAGCCTCCCCTGAGATCAGGGCCACCAAAACTATCCTAATTCTAGTGAGTACCTTTGTGTCTTCTTATTCAATCAATTGCTTCTTTGCAGCATACATGTCTTTTGTAAAAATCTCCTCAGGGCTTATACATACTTCTGCTTTTGTTAGTTCATGTTTCCCAGTTATCAGTTCTTACACATTGATTTACAGTGACTCACAGATTCTGAAGTTCTGCTGTGCTCTTTGGAGGAGCAAAAGCTCCCATTTAGACACTATTAATAGTTCAAAACCGTTTGCCACTTTCTAACTATGTATCATGGGCAAGTCACTTAACTCTGCCTCAGTTCTGCATTTGTAATATTTTCTGGAGAAGAAAATTGCAAACCATTCTAATATCTTTGCCAAGAAAGTAAAACATGGTCACAAAGAATCAGGCATGATGGAAATAAAGGAACAATAATAACAACCCTCTGTCATAGATGACCCTAGGAAATCTCCAGTCACACAAAAGGAATTCTGAAAATAAATGAAATGTGAATCTACCCCTTAGATATTAGGCTAACTTCCTGTCTTCTAGAAGGAGGGATAGCTTTGGGTATTGATGGTAGAATCAGGGAGAAACCATAGATTGCTGATTCTTCAAGATATTATTCTTTGTTACATACATAGCTTATAAGAATATTTTTCTCTTAGGTCTCTTTTGATTAGGAGTCAGATAAATATATAAAGGACATTGTTATACTAATATTAACAACTGTATTTTTCACAATAACCAATAATATTTAACTAATTGAGCTTCATCCTCTGGGGGAAGGATTATACAAGATGAGATATATTATTTTATGGAAATTTATTATTCAGTAATGAATTATTATTGAATTATTTCTGAGGTCTGTAGCAGAGGGAAAATAATGAAAACTACAAGAAAAATTAATAAAATGATTTTTTGCAGGGTAATTAAGGTTAAATGAATTGAGCAGTCAGGAAAGTAGTAAGTGTCAAGTTTCTGAGGTCAGATTTGAACTTGGGTCACTCTGACTCCAGGACTGGTGCTGTATCCACTGTTCCACCAAGGTGTCCTTGTATAATAACATTATCAACAAAACAGCTTTGATTTTAGAACTCTGATCAATACAACAATCAACAGAAATTCTAGAAATCTGAAAAATGAAAAAAGCCCACTTACCTGCTTTCAGAGAGGGGATGAATTTAAAGTTCAATAGAATAAATACATTTTTAAATATGTGAGAATGTTTTGATGATCTATGCATCTATTATTTTTTCTATCACCAAAAAAAAATGGTTTGTGGGTTAGATGGCACTCTAGATAGAGTACTGACTAAGGAATCAAGTTGATCTGAATTCACATTTGGCCCCAGACACTTAATATTTGTGGGACTCTGAGTAAATCACTGAACTCTGATTGCCTCCCTCTACCTCAGAAAAAGTTGTTCATTAGTTTTAGCTGTAGAGGGAAGGACAGATGAGTAAATGAAAAAAATAAAATAAAACATGTAGTTATAGAAGGAAGAAGCCATGTATTTAGAAAATTAAAGATGTAAAAACAAAATATATTCATTTTTTTAAAAGGAAAAATTGATGGGTCCTCAGAAACCATAAGAGTGCTAGAAACATGAGGACACTGAGCACTGTTGGTGAAATTGAGAATTGACTCAACCATGTTGGAGGGCAATTTGGAACTATGTCCAAATGACATACCCTTTGACCTAGCAATATCACTACTAGATCTTTACCCCAAAGAGATAAAAATATGAAAACTGACCTATTTGTACAAAATATTTGTAGCTCCTCTTTTCTGGTGGTAAAGAATTCGAAATTGAGAGTATGGTCATTAATTTGGAAATGGCTGAACATGCTGTGGTATATAATTGTGATGATAAACTCTTGTGTTATGAGAAATGACAAGTAAGAGGATTCTGAGAAGATGGCCGAGCAAGCCAGAAAAGTTTTAGCTCTCCACATTTCCCCTACCCAAAAAGACAAAACATTGCCTCAGAGGAAATTCAGAGCAGCAGAAATAAACAGAAGTGAGATAAAATAGTAGTCCTAAGACAAATGAGAAGACCCCAGAAAAGTTCAGGAAAGGAGTTTCAGCCTAAGTGAAATAGAAATAAAAAAAAAAATCCACGGGTCTCTGCCTCAAAGAGATCCCAGGAGAAAAACTTACAGAAATATCACAGTTAAGTTTCAAAGCTAACAAGTTAAGGAAAAAATATTACACAAAAGGAGAAAAAAAAAGTTAAATTTCATGGAGCTACAAAAAGGATTACACAACACCCACTTGTTACTGCAACTAAGGGCTTTATTTCCTGGAATACTGAACTTCAAGAAGCAAAAGAGGTGGGCTTATGACCAAGAATAACTTACTCAACAGAATTAATTATAATTTTGAATGAAAAAATTAATGAACTGAAATAGTTTAAAGTATTTGTGACTAAAACAGTAGAAGTTAAGGAAAAATTTGACACGTAAGATCAAGAGAAATATAAAGCAAATATTAAAGACCAATTATAAGGGATTCTATGTTGTCACATAGTTTATTTCTCATATGGGAAAATCTAATCAGTACTCATTACGATTATCATTTTGGGTGTATTTTGAAAAAAAAAAAGACTTGGGCCAAACAAACTGTGGTGTATTATTGTAATCTAATACCAGTGTGCTATAAGAAAGGATGAGCTCAATGATTTTAGAAAGATTTGCATGAAATAATAAAGAGCAAAATAAACTGTCTAGAGAACATTGTATGTAGTTACAGCATTATTGTTTTAAGATTGAGTTTGAGCAAACAGGTTATTTTTTCTATCATAAATGTCCAAATTGACTATGTTGGAAATATAAAGAAAGATGCTATCTGCCTCCAGAGAAAGAACTGTGAAATAGAGGTATGTACAGACTTATTTTACACATACATACACACACATATATATTTACATGTTAATGTTTTTGTATACAAGGAATAGCAAGTTGGACATCATATAGTTCCATGTGCAATCTTTTTTATTAATTATGCTGTTATAAAAATATTTTATTCCATGAATTAACAAATGAAAGAAGACTTGGATTGAGCTGTCTATGATGGGATAATGCTAAAAAAAAAAAAGTAAAATGGTGTAAGGGGACACAAAAAGGAGTTACCTTATTCAAGTGATTCATTAAAAAAAATTGATACAGAAGAAGCTAGTGGGGTGAAGTAGAGAGGGTTGGTAGTGCTGAAACCCTGCATTCATAGTAATGGGTTACAGAGGGAATTCTGTGTGTATGTATATGTATATGTGTGTGTGCGTGTGTACACACATATATGTATATATTTTATACACATTTACATATAGGAAAGTTCACAATTCAGAAGGAAATAAGAGGG
The DNA here is from genome assembly GCA_023553655.1 of Myrmecobius fasciatus. Taxonomy (NCBI): domain Eukaryota; kingdom Metazoa; phylum Chordata; class Mammalia; order Dasyuromorphia; family Myrmecobiidae; genus Myrmecobius; species Myrmecobius fasciatus. The sequence continues at coordinate 11,694 of JAJPUD010023733.1, forward strand.
CAAAGGGATAAAAGGGAGAGACCATAAGGGATAGGTTCTTGGAGGGATGGGTAAGTTAAGGAATAGAAAGGCAAGGCTATAGATAGAAGTAGTGGAATGAAGAGGGATAAGGTAAATAGGGTGAGGAGGATAGTCAGACAAAATAAGTAGGAGATACACAATAAGTAATTATAATTTAGAATAGATTGGGATTAATTTACCCATAAAATGGAAATGGATAGCAGATGAAAAATGTAAATACAATAATACATTGTTTTCAAGAAACACTATAAAAATGAGAGATACATAAAGATGAAGTAAAAGTCAGGAGGAGAACATGCAAAAATGCAGAGATAGTAATCATAATCTCACACCAAGTTAAAGCTAAAATAAATTTAAATAAATAAATTTAAAGAAAAATAGGGAAACTACATTATGTCTGCAGTAGTATTCAATATTATTTTAGACCATTTAAAATAATCATACAGTATCAAGGATCTAAGTGGATACCTGTCAAAAATGACACAGAAGTATATGAATGTAAATGTAAAACCCTTTTATACAGATAAACTTTTATCTAAATAATTGAAACAATATTTCTAGTATTCAATATAAGAAAAAGTGATAATATTACCTAATTAATATATTTATTCAATGCCATCCCAATTAATTTACTAAAAATTGTATTGCTGAATTAGGAAAAAAATAATAAAATTCGGAAGAACAAAACACCAAGAATTTCAAAAAAACTAGGGAAAATGATATGAAAGAACTGAGTTCAGCAATATCACATTTTAGCAATTGCTTTGCTAGAATTTAGCAATATTGCAAGATGGAAGCACTGTTGAAGTGTATATGGATAATTTCTACTATTTCTAATTCAATTTTTTGGAATAAATAAAACCAGTGAAGGCAAGAATAGAAGAAATGCCGAAAGTTTGGGGAAAGCCTTTGACATGGATATGAACAGACAATTTTCAGATGAAGAAATTAAAACCATGTCTAGGCATATGAAAAGGTGCTCTAAATCACTGTTGATCAGAGAAATGCAAATTAACACAACTCTGAGATATCACTACACACTTCTCAGATTGGCTAAGATGAGAGGAAAAGATACTGACAAATGTGGGAGGGGATGTGGGAAAACTGGGACACTGATACATTGTTGGTGAAAGTGTGAACGGATCCAACCATTCTGGAGAGCATTTTGGAGCTATGCCCAAAGGGCTATCAAACTGTGCATACCCTTTGACCCAGCAGGGTTTCTATTGGGCCTATATCCCAAAGAGATCTTAAAGGAAGGAAAGGGTCCCACATGTGCAAAAATATTTGTGGCAGCCCTTTTTTGTAGTTGCAAGAAACTGATGGATGCCCATCAGATGAAAAATGACTGAATAAGTTATGGTATATTGATGTTTTGAAATATTATTGTTCTACATGAAACAATCAGGAGGATGATTTTAGAGAGGCCTGGAGAGACTTATATGAACTGATGATGAGTGAAATGAGTAGAAACAGGAGATCATTATATATGGCAACAATAAGACTATATGGTGATCAATTCTGATGGATGTGGCTATTCTTAACAATATGATAATCCAGGCCAGTTCCAATGAGGTGGAAAGAGTTATCTGTGCCCAGAGAGAGGACTGTGGGAACTGAGTGGGGATTACAATACAGCATTTTCATTCTTTTTGATATTTTTGCTTGCTTTTTGTTTTCTTACTCCTTTACTTTTCTTTTTCATTTGATTTTTTCTTGTGCAGCAAGAGAATTGTATCAATATGTTTTTACATATTGAATTGAACATATTTTAACATGTATAACAAAAAAAAATTTATGTTGAGAAAAAAAAAGGATAAAAAGAAAAAATCTTTGATAGACAATCTCTCAGAACATTAGTGGTGTAATAATTGAGGAGCTGATTGATTTACAAAAATATGGAAAGATTTGGTAAAGGAAGAGTCTATCCACCTTCAGAGAAAGAGACAACAAATGGAAATACATAACAACCTTACATATATATGTATAAGTGTATATGTTTGCATATTTATATATTTATAGACATCTCTATATATGTATATACATGTTTAATTGTAATCTTCTTTAGTGCAGGGTGCCAAAAGAGGAGAAAAACAAAGGAAAAACTGTACAATAGAGATTAAAAAAAAATCTAAAGGAAGCAAAGTTTTGGAAACAATGTGTTGTATTTATTATATAGGTTTTCTTGTAATGGAAATTTATTTTTTATATTGTATCTTTATGTTCTGCTTTGCACATGACAATATTCTTTTTCCACTTTCCTCTTTTTGTATTTAAATTTAAAATAAATTTTAAATTTTTTTAAAAAATTGTATATGACCTGCAAGATGCCTTTTAGAAAAACCTGGGAAGATTTACATAAACTGATGAAAAAATTCAATGAGCAGAACCAAGCGAACACTGCACACAGTAACAATAATATTATGATTACCAACTGTGAATAATTTAGTTATTCCCAGAAATACAATAATCCAAAACATTTTTGAAGAATTTATGATTAAAAATGCTCTCTACTTCCACAAAAAGAACCCATAGTTTCACTGCAGATTGACCCATATCTTTTTTTTTACTTTATTTTTGTTTCTTATTATTTATGTTTTCTTTTGCAAGATAGCTAATATGGAAATAAGCTTTGCAGGACTTCACGTGAGTAAATGTCTTCATGGTAAAAACCTAGATAATCTTTAACTTGTATTTCTGTAATTATTAGAGTTTGAGGGCTTTCTTCCTCTTCTCTCCAATAGACATCAATAGTTTGGATTTCTTCTTTTGAAAACTGCAGGTTTATATCCTTTAACTACTTATCATTTCTGTAATGGCTTTCATTCCTATGCATTTAAATCAATTCCTCATATTTCTTGGAAATGAAGAAATGAAACTTGCTGCAAATATATTTCTTAGGTAATTGTTTTCCTTCAAATCTTAGATCAATTGGTTTTGCTTGATTAAATTTTATTTTTAAATTTATGTGATCCAAATAATCCATTTTATTTTCTATAATAATTTTCTGTAGTTTGTTTTGTTAGAAACTTACTGAATTTCTTCATACACTGGTAATTTCTCCCCTTTGAGAGATTATATGAACTTCTGCATGTAAATCATATATCTTTTTTTTGACCCTATCTTGTTATATGTGTGTGGAAATGGCTTATATCTAATTTCTACCAGAATGCTTTCTAGTTTGCTAACTTTTTGGGTCAGATACTGTATTCTTATTTTAGAAGCTGGTCTCTGGGTACATGGAAGAATCGGCTTTTAGGTTCACATGCCTGAAGTGTTGTCTCTCTGATTTGTTGCATGTCAACATATACTTTTTTAGGTAATATCAGAGCCATGATGATAGTATAGTTTGAGATCTGATCCCATTAGAGCTCTTTCTCACTTTTTCCCCATTTTCCCTTGATACTGTTGACTATTTGTGAAACCAGATGAATTTAATTTTTGTTGTTCTGGATCTATACTTTGGTGTTTTTATTGGTTTGGTACTTAGGTAAATTAATTTTTATTATATTTTTATCTATATTATATTGATATAACATAAAAATTTATCCACTTATTCAGATATTTTTGTTTTTGAATCAATAATCAATGACTAAACATTTATTATTCATCTACTATGTGTCAGGCACTGTGCAAAGCATTGTAGATGCCTTACAGTCAAGACAATGTTCTCAAGTAGCTTATAATCGAATGGGGGAGACCACATTCGAACACATATGTGTGTAAAACAAGCTATCTGCAGGATGAATAGGAAATAATTAAAAGAGGAAGAGTACTGGAATTAAGAAGGGCTAAGGAGGGCTTTCTATACATGGTGCGATTTTGGTCAGAAGGAAGTTAAAAGAAATTAAGGAAGCCAAAAAACCTGTAGTTAGAGTGGAGGACGAGAACATTACATATTTAAGAACCAGTCAGAAAAAAGAGCTGAAGCTAAAAGATGGAGTGTGTTTGTAGAGGAGGCATAAAATCAGTGTCTCTGGAATGAAGAGTGCATCTTGGAAGAAAAACATATGAAGACTAGAAAGATCTTCTTTCAAATGAGATATAGAAGGAAATGGGAAATATTTTCCATATCTTTGCCAAGAAAACCCCAAAAGGGATTAGAAAATTAGATGTGACTTTCAACCACTGAACAACCACAAGACGTTTCCCTGATTATCTTTTTTTATCTGATTTAATGTTTGCTGCTCCTGCCTTAACTTCCACTAAACCATACTAAATTCTGCTCCAGCCCTATAATTTAATTCTGTATGTGTCCTTTTGTTTGTACATCTCTTACAAAGAACATATTATGGGATTCTTATTTCTAATCCATTCTGCTTTGTGCTTTTCTTCTTTGGGCCAGCCCATTCCATTCTCATTCTCAAGTATGATTGCTAATTTTGTATTTCCCTTCATCCCATTTTTTCATTTTTTTATTCCTTTTTTTATCCTATTCTTCCTTAAAAGTCTGTTTTGTTTCTTACCACCACCTCCTCTATTCTGTCCTTCCTTTTATCATTCACCACTTCTTTTATCTCCTACCTTTCCTATTTATCTATTGGGTTAAATAGATTCTGTACCCAACTTATTATCTATACATTTATTCTTTTGTCTTTGAACAAATTCTGATGAGAATGCTGCGAATGCCTTCATTTCCCTCTTTACTGTAAAAGCTGTTCCTTGAACACTTATTTTATATGAGAAAAATTTCCCCCTTCCACATCTTTCCCTTTCCTTCTCTCAATGCATCTCTCAATCACCCCCTCATTTTATAAGAGACCACTACAAAATAATTTACTCACATTCACACACTATAAAAACTCCTTTTCTTTGCCCTAATGATAATGTTCTTAGGAGTTACAGGAATCATCTTCATGTATAGGAATATAAACAGTTTTAATTTATTGACTCCCTATGCTTTCTCTTTCATGTTTACTTTTCAATGCTTCTCTTGAGTCTCATGTCTGAATGTCCAATTTTCTATTCAGTTCTTAGAATTTAATCAGGAACACTTGAAAGCCTCTATTTCATGAAATGTTCATATTGCTTTTAAAGTTTTATCATGAAATTTTGTGGGGTAAGCTATTCTTGGTGATAAAATCCTTTGCTTCTATAATGTAATGTTTTAAGTCCCTTGCTTTAATATGAAACCTTTTGTCTTCAGTGCTCCTGACTATGTTTCTATGACATGTGACTTGTTCCTTTCTAGCTGCTTGTAAGATTTTCTTCTTGATGTAGGGACTCCAGAATTTGGTAAAAAATAAAAGCATTCCTGGAAGTCTTCTTTTTTGGAACCTGTTTCAAAAGGGGATTTCTCTGAGTGTGTGCCCATCAGTTGGAGAATGGCCAAATAAGTTCTGGCATATGGGTGGTATGAAACACTATAGTTCTATAAGAAAGGAACAGCAGGATGATTTTGGAGAGGCCTGGAGAGACTTCCATGAACTGATGTTATGTGAAAAGAACAGAAGCAGGGGATCATTGTACAAGGAAACAGCAAGATTATATGATGATCAATTCTGATGGACATGGCTCTTTTCAATAATGAGATGATTCAGGCCCATTTCATTGATCTTGTCATGAAGAGAGCCATCTACACCAAGAGAGAGGACTGTGGGAACTGAGTGTGTATCACAACATAGCATTTTGATTCTTTTTGCTGTAGTTTGCTTCCATTATATTTTCTCTCTCATTTTTCCCTCTTTGATATGATTTTTCTTTTGCAGCAAGGCAATTGTATCATTATGTATTCATAAATTTGTTTTAACATTTATTTTTTTTAATCATGTTTAACCTGTATTCTACTACCTGCTATCTAGGGAAGGTTGTAGGAGGAAAAAGGGGAAAATTGGAAGAAAAGCTTTTGCAAGGATTAATGTTGAAAAATTATCCATGGATATGTTTTGAAAATAAAAAAGCTTTAATAAAAAAGAAGAGAATTTCTTAATGCATTTAATTTCTACTTTACCTTCTGGATCTAAAATATCAGAGTATTTTTTCTTTAGAATTGTATGAAATATGCTGTCTAGGATCCTTTGTAATCATGCTTTTCCAACTGTCCAATGATTCTAAAGGATCTCTTCTCAATATATATTCTAGGTCCCGCATTTTTTCCTTGTGAAATGCTTCATATTCACGTGCATTTTTTCCTTCTTTTGACTTTGTTTATTGCTACTTGGTGTCTCATAAAGTCATTAGCTTCCATTTGCCTACTTCTAATTTTTAAAGAATTTTTTTATTCAATGAGATTTTGTATTTCTTTTTCCAGTTTGCCACTTCTGCTGTTGAAGGAATTCATTTCTTAATTTAAGTTTTGTAACTTCTTTGATCTATTCTGCTTCTTAAAGTGTTATTTTCTTCAATATGTTTTTGCTCCTTCAAATTCTTTTTTCATAATATTCTGGCATCACTCATATCTTTTTCTAATTTTTATTTACAATACTTACCTCTTTCTTTAACTCTTATAAAATTCTTTCTGACTTGTGATCTAATTAGATTTTTTCTTTGAGGCTTTCTTTGGGTCAATTTTCATGTTTGCTTCCATGCCACCAAAGTAATTTTTTTATCAAGTCCTTTTTATTTCATTTGCTCACTTTCCCAGCCAATTTCTTTTCTTTTCCTTTTTTTAAAATAAAGATTTTCATATTCAAAAACATATTCACGGATAATTTGACAGCAATGACCCCTGCATACCCTTTCAGCTTTTCAGAGGCTCCCATTAGATGGCAGGCAATCCAGTATATGTTAAACATGTAAAATATATGTTAATTCCAATATGTGTAAACATATTTATACTCTTGCTGCACAAGAAAAATCATATGAATAAAAAAGTAAATGAGTAAGAAAACAAAATGCAAATGAACAACATCAAAAAGAGAGAGAATGTTATGTTGTGATCCACATTCAGTTCCCACAGTCCTCTCTCTGGGTGCAGATGACTCTCTTCAATCCGAATCATTGGAACTTCTAGTTTATTTTTTCAGTATTAAATTTGGATTCTGCTGACCTGGGAGGTGAGGCACTTTTCCAGGCTTCAGACCCTTTTCTGTGCTGCTCTTTTCTGATTTACTTCTGGAGGTCTGAAAGGTTTTAGTACTTCCAAGGTGGTATGAAATGGGGAGAGGTGTGTTCTCTGCTCTCCTGGTCTGTGCTCTGGTCTTCACTCAAAAAGGCCCTGTTATCTTATGAACAATCACAAGTGTTCTTATTTATTCTGAAATTGCACCCTAGAACAGTGTAGGTAATAGATTTGCCAATAATGACCAACTGTATCCAGTGGTAGCAATGAATCCATCCCTGTAACCTCTTTCTGTTGAATTGTCTTACTTCCCTAGTGTCTGGGCTGAGCGACCCCAAATTAGCTTATTGGTCAAATCTTAAAAGTTCCCAACATATTTTGTCTATGTATGCTCCTAAAGTGTAATGTAAGGTAAAAAGAAATAAGGAATAGACTTGAACTTTTTGTTACCTATTAAGGTCAATATTTCCTTGAGTAACTCAAGTAATCAAGCTTCACTACTGAGGAGAGTCATAGATTTATACCACGTTTGATCTTCACAAAGCTCCATGTAGGAAGTGCTATTTTATTTTCATTTTACAATGAGGAAACTGAGGCCAGGAAAGGTCTAGGGTATTGTTCAGAGTCACACAGGCAGTAAGTGTCAGAGGCAGAATCTAAATGCCAGTCTTCCTAACTCTAAGTCTAGCACTCTAGCCATTATGGAATCAGTTGTACAAAGTTTTGTGCAGGATGTAGACATAGGGGCCCAACCTTCGGAAGCTTATTTACTACCATCTCCCTCTCCCCCTCTTCTCCTCTTCTCTGTGTGTTCCTGTCAGACATTCTCATTCCCCGCCCCCAGGGCACGGAAAGTTTCTTGCCCAGCTGCTCCTGGGTGCCTTGTTGGCATTTCT
>JAJPUD010023734.1:0-19610 GCA_023553655.1 Myrmecobius fasciatus
CCCCCCCCCAATACCCTTCATAGTGGTCCAGGCTACCACTCCCTGGGGGAGACAGAGATGAATAAACTTCAGTCCTTGCTCCCTGCTCGTAAGGAGTTTATAATATAGCTGGGGAGATAAGACCTGTGCACTGATTACAAGGCTAACAAACTAGACTGAGGTAAGTGCATAAGAGTGGTACAAACAAAGTTTATTCAGAGTTCAGAAAGGGGAGAGATCCCTTCTAATCTTATTTTTAACTCAAACCTATGCTCTAGTGCTTTTTGTACAGGGAGCTCCTGCAACTTCTAAGAACTCCAGGTCAAGAACAAAGGAACTAAGGGTAGCTCTTGCTCCTGTCCCTCCCTCCCAATCCCAGACCCTTTTAAACTCTTTTCTTAAAAAAAAAAAAAAAAAAAAAAAGAAGGAAAAAAAGAAAAGAAAAGAAAAGAAAGAAAGAAAAAAAAAGAAACTGTCTTCATGAATAGAGAGAATTTTCAGAGAAGAAATTTCATCTACCAAGGCCAATCAGCCCCAGCGCTGTCATTTTAAGTCAGAGTTGTGGAAGGGGGTAAGAAAGGCAGAAAAAGTACCCACAGAGAAGATACTTACAGCACAGAAAGTGCCAGGCCTAGAGACTAATCTTCCTGAGTTCAAATCTGGCTTCAGATACTTATTGACTGTGTGACCCTGGGCAAGTGACTTCACCCTGTTTGCCTCAGTTTCCTCATCTGTAGAATGATCTGGAGAAGGAAATGGCAAATCACTCTAGGATCTCTGCCATGGGAATCCCAAATGGGGTCATAATGACAGGGTCACTCAGCCAGTATGTGCCAGAGGTGAGACTCAAATCTAGGTGCTTCTCACTCAAAGGCTTGCTCTGTACTGTGCCATACTTCTGCTCCTTCTTGCCCTTCCCAGCATAACCTGATTGAGATACATAGTAGGATTTGTCTTATTTTAGTCCCTGCCAAACAACATTACTGAGCTGAATCAAAAGTTAATCTAGTGTTCTGTGTCAGGATCTGGGAAGAACATCCAAAATCACAGGCCAGAAGGGAGTTTGGGGGCACAGGGTATAGAGTTTCATTGGCAAGACACTGGGAAGATAAGGAAGCTGACATGATTGGCATAATTTAATTTCAAGTCTGTTTAACTGACAGGAACACCCCAGAAACTTCAACTTCAGAACAGATAGAGATGCCCAGTTACCTCCCTTCAGGGAGAACAGAGAAAATTCCCAATGCTGGCAAAAAAAGCCTTGGCATCTGCCATAAGGTTGGCGGCTATTCCTTTGGTGGAGGAAAGGGGATATGAGGAGGAGAATATCACTTCTAGAACCCCTTCCATGTCACAAAACTCAGGCAGAGCTTCAAGATCTTCTCTGCTAGTCAAGGTGCCCAAGTGCCATGACCTAAAAAGAGCTGAAGGTGTGTGTAGTAGGGGTAATGTTAGTTTATTTATGTTTTGAGTTCTTCCAGAGGATTGGAGGACATTTCAGCCACAGCCCAAATGATATGGGATAGTGACAATCTAAGGAATAAGGCTGGCAGAAACTTCTCATAAATAGCTCATGACTTTCAGTGGGTTGCTCTTTTTGCTCAGGTGCCCTCTTCTCAGCTTGGGTGAAAGGTCTTCAGGGAGAGTTCATAGATAAGGATAAGGACTGCTTGCACATGTGTGTGTGTGTGTGTGTGTGTGTGACATGGAGACAGTGATACAGATAAAAAGAAAGACACATAGACAGACACAGAGACACACAGAGAAAAACAGAGACAGAGATAGTGTCAGAGAGAGAATTGTAATCCTGTGTAGGTCTTTGTATGGGGCAATTTTTGAGGTCCTTGAATATTGTGTGTGTATGTATGTATGTGTGTGTGTTTCCATGATTCCATGATATGACCAGTAATACGTGACTTTTCCTGAGTGCTCACACCTCTGTTGGGTGTTTATTCTTTCATTTGCCCTGGTCCCCACACCTCCAGTCTGGACACTGCTTGATTGACTGCCCCTCCCAGATTCCCTCATCTGAACTGTTTGCACTCTTTGTCAATGTTGGCTTTGTTTAAAAGATTATGTCAACTATTCAGGTGGCAGAAATTAGACATATTAGATTATATATATGAACATGTGCTTTTGTGTGATAGTGTTTGCTAATTGGGGGTGTGTTGGTAAATATTTAACTATCAACTCTGAGGTGGGGGAAGGTACAAATTGCATACTTTTACGTGTATTATTAGCAATTTTTCCATCATTTATTAAGACTGGATAATAAAGCAATAAATTAAGCCCTGATTTGTAGAGTTTGCTGATTTCTGAGACATAAAAAGTTCATACTGAAAATTTAACAATCAGCTCTCCTGTCCAGTTCCCATTGATTCCAGCAAACTCTGGTACCAATATCCCTAAGAAACTATGCTCATCTCTGTGTGTACATTGTATATAACAAAGGTTCTTAAACTGTGAGTCTCAACCCCATATGGGGTTGAGTAACTGAATGTGGGGGCTGTAAAATTAGGATTTATTATCAGTAAATGATTGAGTTGCTTATCTATTTTATATGCCTATATATCCAAGTTCATATAAAAATTTCTTAGGTGAAAAGGGGTCATAAATGAAAAAAGTTTAAGAAACCCTTTTATAGGACATGCTTGCATTTGGTTACATATGTGAAAATATAAGTGACTGGGGGCAGCTAGGTGGCACAGTGGATAGAGCACCAGCCCTGAAGTCAGGAGGACCTGAGTTCAAATGTGATCTCAGACACTTAACACTTCCTAGCTGTGTGACCCTGGGCAAGCCACTTAACCCCAATTGCCTCAGGAAAAAAAAAAAGTGAGGAGAAAGAAAAAGAAAAAAAAAGGAAAAAAAAAAGGAAATATATGTGACTCTTTTATATGTTTATGTGCCTATGTGGAATATGAAGATACTTATCCTCCAGGAAGCCTTTCCAAATACCTCCAATGGAAAGTGAAGCTTATATCCATCCTCCCATTTTCTTAAAGAAAACTTTCAAATTTCTCCTTTCTCTTTATTGCATTCCCAAACGAATCATATTATCAATCAACTAATCAACAAACAGATCCTATATGCCAAGCCCTGAGGATATAAATGTTTTGTTCCTGCCTGCCAGTATTGCCTACATACGCACATTCTAGAGGGAGGCAATATGCATATATAAGATCCCAAAAATCTTTTAAGGAACTAAAGCCTAAAAAACGGTACTAAGATTTTGGGAACCGCCTATGTAAAAGTATAAACACACAACACAAAAACATAAACATAAAACAGAATTCATTTCTTATCTAGAGTATTCTAGATATCTAGAGTATATCTAGAGTATTCCAGGACACGAACTTTTTGTTTGTCTCATCATTGTTACCAGCCAATAACCCGACAGGCACATAGTAGGTGCTTAAGAAATGCTTCGTTAAAATGAATTGTATGTATATGTGTATGTATATATACACACAAATATATAAACATATACACATGCTATATATCATATACATGTCCGAGGATTGCGTTGGTATGAGTACTAGTGTATGGTGTGTCCCTCTGTGTGGTCCCTTATCAGAGCCTTTCTTGGGGTCTGGCGTCTACCTCCCCCTGTGGCTTTAAACCAACTCCATCATATCTGCATCAGGGAGGAAAGGAAGGGGTGTGCTTGTTTACGCCTCAGTCACAGCCACGGGGCCAGGTCTGTCTTGCTCCCCAGTCCCAGCAGGGACAGAACACTCATGGCGTATCAGCCTGGGGCCCACACGTGGGCCTGCCTGTCTGCGTGTCCTTCGGGGAGAGACTAGACGACGGGGCGTCCGAGGCTGTAACCCCATCCCATCTTCCCCTTCTCTTTCCCATTCGGCTGAAGCGCCCTTGCAATCTCAAGCTCCCCCTTTTACGGCCAAACTGGCCACTGCCCCTGTAATTACTCGATTGGGGACGGACGCGGCGAGTCCAGCACCGAGGGGGAGGAAGGGAGGAGCCACTACCCTTCTACCCATCCGAGCAGGAGGAGCAGAGATCGGGACCCCCAAGCTGCAGCTGGATCCCATTCCCAAACTACCCACTTCCTCTCCTCCAGATGAAGCACCTCCCTCTCCCCCCCCCCTTCCCCAAAGCCTTCCCCTTTCCTTGAGCTCCAGCTCCGCCTCTTGTTTACTTCTGGAGAGTCTAGGGCAATGACCTGCCCTTCCAGGTGCCTGGGGCCAAAGTCCCCTTGAATGACGTGAGCTGTTGGTCCATGGGGCCTGGCACGCACGCGGGCGGGCGGGCTGGCCAAGAGGGCTCGGGTTCCCTCTTCACGGCCTTCTCAACTCTTTCCCCACTCCCTGCAGTCCTATTTCTCTGGCTCAAGATGTCTAGGGTCCTAGGGACTGGAGGGGAAGAGGGCAATCTCTGCCGCTCGGCGCCCGGCGTCGGTTTGGGCTTGTCTTGTCTCGGTTGGGCCATGCAGCTTCCCAGCCTCGTCAGCGCTTATGGCCGAAGGTGGGGGTGGGAAAGGGCAGAACTGAAAATTTTGCGACACAAGTAGTCTGGGCCGGGGCATGGGGTGAGTCAACCACCAGGTCTCACACGTATACACACTCATAGTCAGATTCAAGCGCGCGTACACACACACACACACACACACACACACACACACACACACACACACACTCTGTCCCGAGGTCTCCCCTTAGTCAGTCTTTGCTGGAACTTCGGCGACTCCTGGCGGACAAAACACACGACATGTGGGAGTTATATAGACAAGGCAGGTAGAGAAAGAGAAGAGCAGCAGAGAGAGACAAAGAGACAGACAGACAGCTGGAGTCATGGGGCACACGGGGAGTAGCCCTGCCTCAGCCCCAGGCTATCCAAACACCTTCTCCACCCCCACCTTCCCATCAAGCTGCCTGTAACCAAGCAGAGCAGCTCCAACTCGTAGCCTCCCCTTCCCTTGGGGCTAAGATTTAGGTCCATTCGGGGAGTCCCCGTTGCTGTCTGTGCTGTCTGTCTGCGGATTCCCTTACCATGAGTATTTTTCCCCATGAGTTGGGGGAGGGGGGCGGCGGGAGAGTTAGAGCTCCACTAAGTTGTAAATGTGTTGGATTTGCCAAACAACTTTTTCAAATCTCCCTCTCAGGAGCTGAATCCTTGAATTTTTCTGTGTCCACTAATTGTTTCTGAAGCCCTGTTAGTGCAAAATTCCTGCTTAAGGTCCTTGGAAAGGGGTAAACTTTTCAATGCCTGGAAGGGGGCAACTAGAAAGGGGTGAAGGTAGATGCGGTGACTCTGGCTGTGGCTGGCACAGAGAAGCTGCCAGTCTGGAGGGTAAGCTTGTTTTGGAGTGCAAAGGACAAGACTTTCTCCTCCCACCCACTGCCCTTGGGTCACCGTCTCAAACAGCTCAGCATTCTAAGGGAACCACTAGGCACTAGGGAGGGACAAGCAGCAGGGGATATTCGAGTCCTCTGGGAATTAGATAAAAAGGGGTGTTCTCAGGTCCCTCATCCCAAAGCCCCAAGAGTCTTAGTCCTCTCAGTCCAGGATCAGAGACACCTTGGCCCTATGGAAAGAATGCTGGATTTAGATAACCTTGAGATCTCTCAAACCTCTCCCCACTCCAATTCATTCCCTATTCAGCTATGGAAGTGATCTTCCTAAAATGCAGGTGTGACCGAGTCACTCCCCTAGTCTTTAAATTACAGTGGCTCCCTATTGCCTAAGGCATCTAATAGAAAGTGTTCTTTTTCATGCTTTCCTTAGCTGAAAACACAAGATTTTTGGGATGCCCTGAATACAATCCATCTTGTTTTCTTTTTCTTTTTGTCAGTCAAATTTTTATTAAGTGTTTGGAAAGGGTGCTAAGCATTGTAGGAATGTTATCTTATTTGATACGCACAATAAACCAGCTGGATAGATAACATTATTATACAATTGAGGAGAGGCAGTTGGTACAATGGATAGAGTACCTGCTCAAAAGTCAGGGAGTTCAAATGTGGCCTCTGACATTTACTAGTTGTGTGGACAGTGGGCAAGTCATTAACCCTGACTGGCAAGAAAGAAAGAAAAGAAAGGAAGAAAAAGAAAGGAAGGAAGAAAAAGAAAGGAAGGAAGGAAGGAAGGAAGGAAGGAAGGAAGGAAGGAAGGAAGGAACGAAGGAACGAAGAACGAAGGAACGAAGGAAGGAAGAAATCCAGTTGAGGAAACAGACTAGCAGAATAAATTGAAGATAATCAAGAGAAAGTTCTAGAATTAAGAGCAATTAGAAAAGGCCTCCTTTTAGAAAGTGGCATCAGCTGGGGAGCTAGGGAGATGAGGGAAACTTCATAATGTATCTCCTTCCTGATTTTCTGGTCTTTTTCTTTCTTGCTTACTCCACATACTCTAAGATTCAGTAACTGGCCTTTTTGCTCTTCTTCCCACAAAACACTCTTATCTCTCCTTATTCTGTGCATTTTCATTGACTGTTCCCCCATTCCCAGAATTCTGTCTCTCCTCCTTTCCACTTCCTTGGCCTACTTCAAGCCTTAGTAAAATTCCATCTTCTACACTTTCCTGGTCTTCCTTAATTTGAATGCAACTCTGAGATGATCTCCAATTTATCCTGTATGAATCTTGTTTGTACATAATTGTTTCCATTTGTTGCTTTCATTAGTTCCTTGAGGTTCCTTGAGTTCCTATCAGTTCCTTGAGGGCCGGGACTATTTCATAGGTACCTAGGTGGCACAGTAGATAGAGTGCAGGATCTAGAATCAGGAAGAACTGAGTTCCAACTTGGCCTCAGATCCTTACTAGCTGTGTGAGCCTGGAAAAGTCACTATTTGCCTTCTTTTTCTCATCTGCAAAATGGGGATAATGATAGCACCCAGGGAAAGAAGCACTGAGGCAGTTGTGAGGATAAAATGAGATAATATTTGTGGAGCACTTTGCAAACCTTAGTAACTTTACTTTTACCTTTCTATATATCTCCAGTGTTTAGCATAGTCTTGGCATATGGTAAACACTTAAATGTTTGTTGACTTGACTACTCCATCACTTATTACTCCTGTGATTTTGAGCAAAGTCATTTAAATTCTCTGTTACTCAGTTTTCTCATCCATAAAATGAAGTTCAGTCCTGTCTGACTCTTTGTGACGTCATTTGGAGTTTTCTTGGCAAAGATATTGGAGTGGTTTACCATTTTCTTCTCCAGCTCATTTTTACAGATGAGGAAACTGAGGTAAGCCAGATAAAGTGACTTGCTTGGGGTCACACAGCAAGTGAGCTTCTGAAGTTGGATTTGAACTCAGGAAAATGAGTCTTCTGGACTTCAGGTCCAGCACTTTGTACACTATGGCGCCATCTAGCCACCCAAAATGAAAAGATTGGACATAGACTCCTAAATTATCTTAAATTCTGTATCTGATACCTCCAGGGTTGAGCTAGCAATTCTGGCTCAAAATGGCTCTCACAAACCAATGGCTAAATTTTTAGTGTGACCGCTGATACCAGCACATGTTACAAATCAGGGCTTGCTTCATTGTTTTGTTGATTGTCTAGACTTAAGGAAGTGATGGGGAAATACTTTATTAACAAATAATACAGATTAAATTTGAAAGTGAGTAATTTTTTCCTTGGAGAGCCAGTTAGTAAATATTTACCTCTGTTAATCTTCTCTTCCAGTATCTTATTCTGTTCTTAAATTATAAAATCTTACAGTTGGAAGAAATCTTAAAGATAATTCAATCCTGCAAATCTGTCACCTACTTCATGCCTAACTCTGTAGTAATCATCTTCTTTCCCTGCCAAACCTCACAAACCTTATCCATTTTTCTTCTCTTCCCTTTTCTCCAGAGTTTCTCCCCCATCCTTATCCCAGGTATTTTCTCACTGAATTTCCCCTTGCTTAAGTCACACTTGGAACTAGGTAGACCAAGCCCCTGGAAGACCAAAGGCACAATGCCAGGAAGGTGCCAGCACCAAGAATCAATGGCTCCTTTGTCTCTTATGGAACTGACCTCCTTAACCTCCATTCCTGCCTTAGACCACACCCTGGGTAGGTGGGTAGGGAACCCCTGCAGAGTCTAGGAGCTTCTAGAGATCAAAGTACCAGGAAATAAATGGGCAGAAAACTAGAATGGGGAAAGAGGTGGAGATAAGAATTATTCCATTCTTGATCCCTGCTCAAAGTAAAAGTAATATAAGGGGTGTGAGCTCCAACTACTGAAGGAGTGCTAATTCTTTTTCTTGAATGAAGAATATGTAGTTTAAAAAGTGTAGAGCAGAGTTAGATTCTAGGTCCAAGTCTGCTACTAATTGGCTTGTTTCAAAGCCATGGGCAAGTCACTTCTTGTCTCTAGCCTGTGTCCTCATCTATAAAATGAAGATAGACTAAGTCCCTTTATCATTCTGAGCTTTCCTCAGATTCCTCTTGCTCAGATCACAGAGTTTCAAAGAAAGCTTCTAGAGTAGTCTGTGTCTGAAGAAGCAGTCAGGATATTAGTGGTAGGACATCCCATCACTTTTGTCATATCTCCCTCAGGTACTTCCAACTCTTGTTATCCTCCTTTCTTTGTCTTTCTCCACCAATCTGATAAATTTACAGTTGGAAGGGACTACAAAGATCATTTGATCCAACTTTCTCTCTTCACAGATGGAAAAATCTGAGCACCCTAAAATATGAAGTGATTTGCCTGCCTGAAGTCACACAGAAAATAGGAATCTGAATTCCAGCTCAAGTCTTCTGACTCTAAATACAGTGGATTTGCTGATACAGTTATCCCTTCCACATCTGGACTTGCCTCATGGAGGTTTCAATATTTTGCAGGTTGACATAAGAACTTAAATAGGAATTTGGGGAGAATTTTAAAGAAGCCACAGATGACACTTAAGAAAGACCAACGGACTATACAGAAATAGTTTTGAAACTCAGAAATGTATGTTTTGTATAACATTAACATATTTTATCTTTTAATACCATGATAATTCAGACTTTTCTAGTATGAAGTGAGGGTCAAAACATTTTACAAAGCTATTCCAGATCAAGGGAGTACTATGGCCCTAACCTCCTGGGATGCGGAAGGGATAATTGGATACTATTTAAGTATAATAAAATAGAATATAATATGACTTGAGTAGTGTATTAGCAAATTCATTGTATTTGGAGTCAGAAGACCTGTATTTGAATATAGATTCCTTGCTACTTTAACTTAATGGCAGCTAGGTAGTACACTGGTTAGAACACTGGCTTGAAGTCAGAAAGACTCATCTTCATAAGTTAAATCCAGCCTCAGTTGCTTGCTAACTGTATGACCCTGGGCAAATCATTTAACCCTGTTTGCCTCAGTTTCCTCATCTGGAAAATGAACTGGAGAAGGAAATGGCAAATCACTGCCAAGAAAACTCCAAATGGGGTCTGATCAAGAATTAGACAGTAGTGAAAAACAAAGTAACAACAACCTTAACTTAATCCTATAATTCCTTATTTTTTATTTTTACCCATCTTTCTCCATTTTCCTTTAGAGTCATAGTGTCCAAACTTCTAATATTAGCATTCATGGCTATTCAAGGTCTATCACCAGCCTATCATTCTAGATTTATCTCCAGCTGCTTTTACTTTGCCATCTCTCCAAACAATCAACATTTATTAAGTACCTGGTACGTGCCAGGCATTGTGCTAAGTGCTACAGATATGAAGAGAAGCAAAAGTGCCTGCCCTCAAAGAGCTTACAATCTGATGGAGGAGTCAACAAATAAGCAAATATGTTCAATAAGATGATAAAAATGATAAAAAAGAAATAAGTGATAGAGGGAAGGCACTGCCATTACGAAGAGTTGGGGAGGGGACAGCTGGGTGGCACAATGGATAGAGCACCAGCCCTGAAGTCAGGAGGATCTGAGTTCAGATCTGACCTCAGACACTTAACACTTCCTAGCTGTGTGACCCTGGGCAAGTCACTTAACCCTAATTGGTTCAGCAAAAAAGAAAAAAGAAGAGAGAGAGAGAGAGAGAAAGAGAGAGAGAGAGAGAGAGAGAGAGAGAGAGAGAGAGAGAGAGAGAGAGAGAGAGAGAGAGAGAGAGAGGGAGGGAGGGAGAGGGAGAGAGAGAGAAGAGTTGGGGAAAGTTTTCTGATAGGAGACAGGATTTTATTTGGGACTTAATGGAAGCCATAGAGGTCCAGTTAATTTAGCTCACTGTCTTGAACATGCTCAGTGTCTTACCCACCTTAGCTAATGCCAGCTCCCCAATGCCCCTGACTGGAGAGCCAGTGCTCTATCTACTGCACCACCTAGCTACTCTATTTGTATTTTGTCCAACAAGATTATTTCATAGATAAGGAAAACAACAAAACTTGGAGAGGTTGTGATTTAGCTAGAGTCACACAGATAAATAATTGTCTAAGGCAGGATTTGAACACAGATCCTCCAGAGCTGGTGCTCTTTCCATTGAACCACTTTTTCTTTCTGAGTGCTTATTTGTCCCTTCCCTGGAACTCCTCTAGCATCAGCTCTCCTGTGTCGCTCATTTAGTTAAGTGTGCTGTGAACTATGTAAACACAGAATGTAGAATTAGAAGACTTGGCTTCCCTTCCCAGCTTGGTCACTAACTTGCCTTGTAGATCTTCTACCATTTATTTAACCTCCCTGGGATTTTCTTTTCTCATCTGTTTAATGAGGGCATTAGCCTAAATTGGGTGTGCTTAACCTGTTAGTTGTATGGACCTCACTGGCAGTCTGGTGAACGCCTTCTCAGAATGACAAGCTTTTTAAAACTCATAATTGAAGGAAATACTAATGCTGAGGTAGAGGTAACTGAAAATAAATAGCTTTTTTTTTTTTTTTAATTTTTCCCTTCTAAGATCCATGGATCCTATGTTCAGCACCCCTGGCTTCTGATCTCGAAAACTCTGAGTTTTAGATGCTTGATTTAACAATAGTAACTAGTATTTATGGAGCACTTTCTAAGCATTATTTCATTTGATCTTTTTCTTAATCAGGGTTTTGCCCAAGGTCACCTAGCTAGTAAGTATCTGAAGCTAGGTTTGAAGTCAGGTCCTCTTGACTCTAGGCTTGGTACCACTGCATCACTTAGATGCCTCTTCATTTGATCTTCACAATAAACCTGAAGACAGGTGCTATTATTCCCATTTTTACAGATGAGTAAACAGAGGCAGCAGAGATTAAATTAGTTACCCAGAAAGCATCTGAGGTCAAATTTGAATTAAGGTCTTGCTGACTCTAGACCTGGAGCTCTCTCCATTGTTTCTCCAGTACTTACTACCCTGCATGTAGTCATTTATTATATTATTGTATATTATTGTATAACTCATATACATGCCTTCTAATCTTTTAGACCAAAAGGCAGGAACCCTCTTCTAATTTCTAGTGTTCCCCACACTAACAAGCAACTGCCTGCTTCTTAGACATGTAGTGGATACCTCCCCTATTCAAGAATATTCTCTAGTTCCTCATTGACTATCGTATCCAATATAAGCCCTTTTATTCCTTCACTAAACCAGCTCTTTTTACTTTTATGTCCAGTGGATAGAGTGCTGGACCTGCAGTCAGGAAGAAATGAATTCAAATCTAGCCTCAGGTACTCTTCTGTGTGACCAGGGAAAATCATTTAAATCACTGACTGCCTGTTTTATCAACTGTACAATGAGGATAACAGTACCCACTTGTCTGGGTTATTGTGAGAATCAAGAGATATTGGCAAATCAGTGCTCAGCACCTGTATCAAACACTAATATAAATGCTTATTTCTTTTTCCTTCCTCTCATTTCTCTGATATAAAGTCTCCAAACCAGACTTATTTTTCCCTGCCCCAGACCTAGTACAAAACATAACCTCTTTTTTTACATTTAAAAGCACCAAATTTGGAATCAGAGGATCTGGGTTTTAAGGTTTTTTTTTTTTTTTTTTTTCTGCTCCCTCCCTCTTCAATGCTTTAGGGGGAAAAAAAGTGGGTAAGTGCTCTAGAGTTCCAGTCAGCTTTCTAAATCCATATATCATATTTACTATTTCACACTTGCTTTTCACCAAGAATGCCTACTTTGCCTTCCCTCTAGGAATACAAGCCAAAGTTGACCCTCACCTTCTCTATACCCTGGCCCACAGAATCTCCTGAAGAATGATACCTCCCCCACCCCAGTCCTCATGCTTTCTATATACTCCTTGCCCCCAGCAATGAGTTATCAATTGTCCATATCTGTATCTCCCTCCCAGTGGCCTAGGGAAGACCCTGCAATCTCCTCCTTCAGAGATGCTTAATCAATAATCCTGGGCAATTGCCCAAATGTCTTTCTACCCTTCCCTTAGTTTCTTTCCCCCCTCTTATATACCTTGACATTCAAGGAAGTGTATACACACATACACACACATACACACACACAGTTACACACAGAAATTATGTTGTTTTTATCTGGAGTTTATTTTTTTAGACTAAGAGCAGAGTATGAAAGTCACAGCCAAAGCACTTGAAAAAGGTCCCGGAGGAGGGGGGTGGGGCAGGGGGAGGGGGAAATTTAAGGGTTGGGTCCCGGTCTCTGGGGGGGTTGTTGTTGTCTCACGGTCTCCAAAAGTGTCTGTGCGTTGCATAGGTCGTGTCTTCACAGAAGACAAACGAGGGGCCAGGGGTGGCTCCCAGGGTAGGGGCCGGGCCTGGTAGGGAAGGGGTCCAAAGCTGGAGGGGAAGGTTAAAGAAGGGACCAGGGGGTTAGGAAGGGAAAGGGACTCTGTCTGTCTGTACATTATATATAGAGATATAGAGACTGTACATGCCCACCTGCCACCCGAGCCACCCTTGTTCATTTGCCCTCACCCGCCCCCACCCCCCAGGGTGACATCTTGTAAACTTGATCTCCATCCAAACCACAATCCTGGGATGAGGTGGGATAGGGTGGGGGTAGGGGAGGGGAACGTGCTTATTGCTGTAAACAGGGGGAGGGGGCAGCAGGCAGTGCCCACCCCCTCACCCACCTAGTCCCCTCCCCCGATAGGGGGCCTGGCTCTGCCCCTGGAGGGGAGGAACAAATTTGTCTCCCAGACTCCGAATTGCTCTTTCTGGAACTTAGCTGGGGTCTCTCTTGGAGGAAAGAAGGATAGGGCACCAGGGGGCAGGGTGGAGGGCACCAGGAGGAGGCAGGAAGTTGGGCACTGCCCAAAACCTCCCTCTCCCCCCCCAATTTGGTACCAAATATCTCCAGAGCCACAAGGCAGGACCCAGGCAGACCTGGGGTTCCCGCTAACAGGATGCCTGGTAGAGTCAGAGTGCCCAGCCCTTAGCATGGCACAGGGGAAGGGTGGGCACCGCCATCCAAGGGTCTACCCCACATCCATCCGGGGAAGAAAGTTCCCTCCAGAAAGGTGATGGTGGTTTGGCTGCTCCTCCCACCAGCCCTGCCCTCCACCTCTCCCTGCTCCGGGAGCAGAGCTAGGAGGCCAGGAGCGTCATGAGGAAAAAGGCGATGGCCACAGCAAGGGGCAGGTGTTCCCGCTTTGGGCTGGTCCCACTGATGCTCTTCTCCAGCTTGGGCACCTGGGGGTTTTCTCCCTCAAAGTCCTCTGTGGATAAACATATGGATGAGGACTGGGCCTGGGGGAGAGCAGCGGGACGCGGCAGCGGGAGAGCAGCAGAGCAAGGGATGTGCCCACCCACGGGTAATGGGGAGGAAGGGGCTCTAAACCCTTGGTGGGCCGGGGAGGGATGGGCACATGCAAAGGTGAGCCGTAAGGGAAGGCACCAGTGAGGGTGGGGCTGCAGTTCCAGCAGTGGCCACCAGAGGGCGCTGCGCAGACTCACCCAGCACGTTGATCTTCACATTGGGGCCCATGGTGAACTGGGGGAGGGTGGGGATCGGCTTCTCCCCGGAGTGCGATGCTGCGGGGTGGGGTGGGGGATGGGGAAGAGAGGAGGGGAGCGCGTCAGGGCCAGGACCCCCTTCCCCTCCGCTACAGCTGGGGGAAAAACTCCTCCCCAGTGCTGCCTCTACCCCCACCCCCAGGAAGCTGGAGGTGCCCCAAAGCGGGGGAGCCAGGGATTGGGAGATGGCTGATACTGGAGCAGGAATACTCACTGGAGGCACAGCAGACGAACACCTTCATCTTCAGACACTTCCAGTGCAGGTTGTGGGTGGGCGTTGCTGAGGGAGGAGACAGACTGAGCTGGACTCCACAGGACTCCCAGGCTAGAAAAGCCACCCTCCTCCCATTCCTCTAGACAAACAAAACCAGAATTCTTTCCTATTGGTCCCCTAGTCTCCTGGGTGACGTTGGACACAACTGTCACCTGTGGAACTACACCAGAAAGATCTTCTGGAGACACTCTCTAGCCCAACCCTATTCTATTCACATTTATCCCCTTGATCCCTTCCTCCTCCCATCTCCGGGCACGTCATTCCCAGCACTGTGAGGCCCCTTCCCTAACATCCCATCCTAGAGTAACAAGTGACAGCCTCGTCCCAAAGCGCCAACTTCTCCATGAGTTGGGAGGCTGTCCCGAACGTGGACACTGACCAAGAACCTTTTCCTGTACCTGGTCCTGGGGCTGTCATTCACAGTTACGGTAGCCTTGAGTCCCCGCCCTCAAACTCTTTTAACTTTTAGAAATTGCTACTTGGAGGATCTGCCTTCTCCCTCTTCCCATGCCCCGCCCTGTCCCATCCACTCTTGGACCTGTCACTCACAGATGTAGTAGTACTCGTGGCCTGCGTGGAACTCATAGCCCAATGAGAAGGCGCTGTAGCGCTGGAACTTCTCGGAGAACTTGATGGGGCTGTGGGGAGCGTGGGGTCGGTTGCATTCCCAGCGCTTAAAACCCTGGCTGGCATTGCAGGTTCGGTAGCCGCTTCGGCTCACCATGTACAGCACATACTGTTCCGCCCCGCCTCCGGGTCCCGGCCCTGCTCCGGGACCTGAGCCTGAGCTGTTGTAGTGTGGGCAGTAGATGTCCAGATAATCGTTCACATTCACCTGGACTGTGTAACCATCTCGCCGCAGGCTGCAGGGCGAAGGGAAGTAATCAGAATCTAAGCCCCCATCTCCCCACGTCACACTCCGGTTCCTTTCTAGTCCATCCACCCTTTCCTTGCATTCCTCACCATTCCCCCCCCCCAAGACCTTTTCCCCGTAGTATTCTCATTCTTCTTCCCTTCCCCAATAACCGTTCTCCCCTCCCCAATCCTAGTATCCCCCCAGTCCCATCCATCTCATCAATATCCTTACTATCCTTTTCCAATTCTCCTAAGTCTCCCAACCTAACCACTCTTTCTCTGTACCCTCCAGTATTGTCTCTGTCTTTCACCAGTATTCTTCTCCTCTTTCCTCCAGTACCCTTCAACTCATGTCCCCTTCGCATAATCTTTCTTCCCTTTCCTTCAATGTTCCCCAGAATCTCCCTCCTCCCCAAAAGTTAACCCACCATCTGCCCATCTCCCCAGAATCTTTTTCACCCTGTCTTTTTCCTGCTGACCCAGTCTCTTCCCTTTCTTCTGTGCCCCAGCTCTCCCAGCTATCCCAGAGTCTGCCCTTAGTCCTGTCCATCAGTGCAGTATAATTCTAGTCCCTTCCTCTCTACCTGAGTCCCTCACTTTCTGCTCCTCTTCCCTTAGTATCCCCTAACTCCTTCTCTGGTGCTCCTCAGCTCCTCTGCATATTCCCAAGGTCTTCTCTGCTCCACCCTTCTTCCTTAAAGTCCCTCAGACCTTCTTTCCGGTGTCCCTTCCCTGCTCCATCCCCCAATATCCTTCCCACTCTTCTTTCTTCCTCTCTTCACCATCCAATTTTTCCTCTTCTATCCCTGTACCTCTGCCCATTGTCTTCTCACCACACCTTCCCTTATCTCCCCCTCCACCTGGTCCCCACATTCTACTCTTAAGCAATGCCTTTCTATTTTCTTTCTCCAGGATCCTTGCAACTCCCTACCCTCTCCTCCCAGCCCCAGCTTTTCTTCAGCTTCAATTTCTCTTTTTCCTTCCTTCAGTGGGACACAAGCCTCTTTCCCCAGGATTTAGGAATACATCTCTGCTCCCCTTCTATGTTCATTCATTCACTTCCAGCCTGCAGCCACCACCTGGGGGCAGCAGAGGCTCAAACAATCTAAGCCCTGCCCACTAAAGGGAGTATGTGCAAGGGGGAAAACATGTGCGTTGGTTACCATGACAACGGAGCAGGCCCAGGCGACTCCCAGGACTGCCAGGCATGCCCATCCCCCACAGTACACCTGGGGGACCTGGGATGCTTTGAGAGGGAAAGGTGAGGTTCCCCACCATGTCACTCTGAAGGACACCTTTCTTATCCAGCACACTTTTCACACTTGCCACCTCCTGGTATCAGATCGAGCCTGTCCCAAACATACCCGTATAAGCCTCATGTATACACATGTATTAGTCCTAGGGCAGATACACAAATATGCTCAGCATCCAGTGTTTGCCCCACCAGACATCTGCATGTACACATCTACACTAAGTCTTATGTGTAGATGTGCCTGATATGCTGACAGCTCCAGCTCCCATGCACTGGCCCTCTCTCCACTTCCTACCCTCTTGCTAGTTCATACACACTCACAGGGAGCTCCTTCCCTATTTCCCCCTCAGCTCCTTCCTCTGGTGTCTTCTCTCACACCCTTTTGCCCCACAAAGGGATTTATTACCCTGACTGAGCACCAAAAAGTCCAAGGCATGGACTTTACTTAGCATCATCCTAAACTATCAAAGCTCCTATTTCATACTCTACTCTTCTTCCGAACCTGGGCATAGTTGCCCCTCCACCAATAGTTCCAAACAGAAAAATGTGATGGGCTCAGCACCCACATGAAGAGGCTTGGTGTCTTTAAAAAGTCAGAGTTGTAAAATGACATTAGAACTGCAGGGCATCTCTGAAGTCGTCTGGTCCAAATCCCTGATTTTACAGATAAGGAAACTAAGAGCTGTAGAAAGTTACTTGCCCAAGGTCAGAGTGCAAGGAGCACAATCCTAATCCACTGTGCCAGGCTGAATATTGGGGACCCCAATCCCTTCATCCTTTACTGTTGGAGATGCTACCTGCCGCCCTTATTGGTGCCATCAAAGTTGGAGTTTTATCCCCTCTCCCCCATGATTGGTACTGAAAGCAGGGGTCATTGATGGAGTGGAGTAACTAGATGGAGAAAATAACAGGGGCCAGATTTCACTTTATCCCTTAGGGATAGGAAATATTCTCTTTCTAGCAAGAAGGTTAAGAAAAGTACCAACTCAGTTGGGGACCCCAGTTCCTAGGAGACAAAGATCCCCCAAATACCACTAAACGATTCCTGGTTCCACAAATGATTAGCAGCCATCAGGGTAACAAGCTTGGAGGCCTCAGCATTTGGTGGTCCAGAGGGTGCTCCCCCCTTGCCCTACTTCTCTAGCCTTCCTCCCTCCCCATCCTGTCTCTGAGCATCTTTTTTTCCAGGGATGAGGTTCCCTGCCAGTTGAAATCTATACAACATTAGGGGCACCCCTGGTGAGAAAAGGCACTACCCCCATTGAGTCATCAAGCATGCCACCCTCTCCACTTGGTTCCCACGGGGGTGATGGGTCACTCAGGCCCCTCCCTGGCCCAGGTACCTGGGTGGGCAGGAGCTCTGGCCTGGGGCACTGGGAGCAGGAAAACGGGTTTGACTGGGCAGGGCTTTCAGCCTCCACCCAAGGGCCCTCTCCACCCCCAACTCCAGAGATTCCCTCTTCTCTCTCAGGGTTGAAGAGACATTGAGAATTTGGGGGGTGGTGTGTCAGCACTGCCCCCTCACCATGTCTCGTGCCAATTTCATCCTCATCACTACACTGGAGCCTCTGTCTTCTGGCCCCACCCAGTACCTACGTGTCCACCCCGAATCAGCTCCACCCAGTTACACCACCCCTGTACTCCACCCCCACCCCCCCCACAATCCAGCAAGTATCACACATCAGGTGCCTCATCTTAATTAGTGGAGCTGGCAATGGGAGCCTTATAAAAGGGGAGCTGAGCAGCAGTTGTTACCTCCCCTTACACAGAATGTAAATCTCGTTCAAAGTATTCTCTAAATTCCCTCCCCCCCATCCCCACCAAGTGGGCAGTGGGCCCAGTACAGCCTCCCTCTCTAAGGTTTGTGTCCAATTGGCATCTGGTGGGGGAGGGGCTAGGTGCCAGGCTTCCCCAGCCGCTACTCCAAGGAGGCGTAGGATTGAATTCAGCACTTTAATTGAAACTGTCAGTCCTACTCTCTTCCCAGGGTTGTGGGGGGGGGAACTGCCTTGACTACCCCCTCCTAGTTCCCAAGGAAGCTAAACTAAGCCCTCAAGGGAGCGTGGTGTGTAGGCGGGGAAGAGGGACCCAGACCCGAACGCCTTAAAACCAATTGTCTTTATTCCACTTCTTCCTCTCCTCTTTCCTCCATGAACATCGAGAGCCCCAACATTGGGTTCCTCTACCCCAGTACCTATCACCTCCCCCTCTCAGATCAAGGCTAGACATATCCCCCACCTTGCTATATTGCCCTTCACCTTATTATTTCAGCAACACGGGTCTCTGGCTATATATCCAGAGAATGCTCTTTTCTTTCTACTTTCCTCCTCTCCATCACTACTCCATCATCACCTTCTATCCCTTTACTTAGAGCTATAACCAGCTTGCGGACCACTCCCTCTATCGCCCAACTCTATGGCCATCTCCAGAGTACTAACAGTCCCCTCGTCAGACTAGGGACAGAGACTCAAGCATTCTGACTTTCACGCTGTGGCCCCGCCCTCACACTAAGATGCCCCCAGAGGGAAATGGCGGGATGGGAGAGGCTTGGGTCTCTCCCCCCGGGGCAATTAGGGATGCACAAACAGGGCATCTAACGAGGCAAGGCTGCGTTACTCGAGGCGAAAGGGGGCCAAGGGGATCTCTGGTGACTTGTTAAATTCCCTATACGCCCCCACCATAACAGCAAAGAACAACTCTGGGGTGCAGAGGGGAGGAGCTGAGAAATAGGGCGACTAAAAAGAGAGAGAAAAGGAATACCAAAACCTCGTTCTCTCTTCTGCCTACTCCAGCTTTAGGCATTGGAGCGCCGGCTCCGTTGCGCGCTCCCGCAGCAGCGCTTTCAGTTTTTCCATAGAGCAGGTAGAAGCTTGGGCCACGTGCGCGCGGCGTGGGGGTCTGCGCGTCCTCCCGGGTGGGAGAAGAGAGGGGGCGAGAGCGCTCCCTTGGGCGCGCGTGCACGTTTAGGCGCCCTCCTATCCAACCCACCCCACCCTGGGTCGTCCCAACATCCCCGCGGGAGCATCCCAGTAGAAAGGCCCCAGGGCCCCGGAGACTGTGAAGAACCTCTTCCCAGCAAAGGCTCGCCCCTCTCCCACCCCCACAGAGCCGGGTCTATGCCCCGGACTTCCCCCTACCCCGACTGGGGGCGGAGAATTAGCACCGCCCGCCCCCCACCGCCCCCTCCTCCCTGCGACAGCAGCGGCGGCGGCGAAGGTTTATTGATCTGCAGCGGCGGAGAGGAGCGGAGAGACACACAGAGACTGAAGCAGAGAGTCAGAGACAGAGGAGAGACAGGAACAGAAGCAAAGACAGTGGCACACGTTAGAAGCTGCTAGGAACATAGGAAAAGAGCCCGAGCGAGGTAGAGGCTCGCGAGCCGAGAATAGAGGCAGAAATCAGAACCGAGGCATAAGCAAAGG